>JACEIK010001725.1:13691-215164 GCA_018107945.1 Datura stramonium | reverse complement strand
ATGATGCGTCTTCTCTGGCCAATCACCCCCTTCGTTAACCACCACCCTCCGGTGACCCTCCCCTCTCCACCAATTTTTAATTTGATTTTTTTTAAATTTTTTCCATTGCTATAAATGATTTGTGTGAACATTTAGGTTTAAAAATATGGAGAAAATATAAATATTATTTTGTGAATATTATTTTATTTGTGATGCTGAATGTATGGATAAATTTAGGTTCTTTTTTAGTCTTTAAATTTATTGAATATTGATATCTAGCTAATGTAATTGTAGTTGTTAACTTTTTAAATTTATGTTAAAGTTAGATAACTGAATTTGTTAATTTGAGACTTTAATTTGAATTCATCACTTTGTTAACTTTGAATTAGTAGATATAGGTTCTTGACTTTGTTAATTTGTGAGCTTTTTCTTTAAATGTGAATATTATAGTTAATTAAAACTGTTCTTGAAATCTAAATATAATTCCAACAAATACAAGAATTCAAAAAACTAAGAATATACAAGAATTCCAATAAATACACGAATTCAAATAATTAAATATAAGAATTTCATAATCATAACTCCAACAATTACAATAATATCATAACCATAACTAAAATTTNATCATAACCATAACTAAAATTTAATTATTAATACAATATGAAATATTAAAATCAATATTTAAAGTAATTTACAAATTAATCTAAGTTTATATGTATCTAATTTATAATTGCATGGATATTTTAGTAGATGAATCATCGTATATGGATGTATGATAGGACTAATAAAAATCGTAGGGGCATGAGAGATGAATTTGTTTAAGGTGTTGACGGGTTTATCACTTATGCAATGTCACTTTATATCTTTTCAAATTGAAGGATTGATTAGAATTCCTTCTATGAGTTGCAATTGCATAAAGTTTTTCTACACTTGATCTTAGCCAAAAGGCCGAGAAAGGTATTGTATAAAGTTTTTCTAATCAGAAGTTGTTAAGGTTCATTTATATCGTAATGGGTTTAAGAATAGATATTTTATGTGGACTTGTCATGGAGAAACTGATGGGGTGAATTGTACATTGTATAATATGATTGTTTGTGATCTTCATAGAAAAATAGTGCTCAATATGTTAGGGTGCATGAAATGGTCAGTGATGCTTTTGGAATACAGTACGGTATTGAACTCAAATAATATTTTGAGCAAACTCTCAATGAAGAAGCAATACACATCTATCAACAATTAGAAGAGGCTAGTCATTCACTAAGTGTAGGGAATATGCATTATGCGTTATCTGTTGCAATTATAATAATCAATATTAAATCAGATTGAAGTGTTCCTCAAGCTGCTATTAACTCTATAATTGGGATTTTGGAGCAACTAGTTAACCCGAATTCAACAATTTCAAAAATTTCTATCAGGTAAAGAAATTAGTTTCCAAGTTAGAATTTTCGTGTAATAAAATTCATTGTTCTGAAAATGATTGCATGTTGCTCTATAAGAACAATGGTTATTTAGAAACTTGTAAGTTTTATGGATATGTTCGTTTTAGCTGAACTCCTGGTGGGAAGATAGTTTTAGTTAAGGCAATGCACTATTTACCTCTTATACTAGGTTACAAAGGTTGTATACATCGATGAGTTTCGCTCCTCATATGAAATAACACCATAAAATAGAAGGGTACTTGATGTTATGTGTCATCTAGTGGATGGAGTAATTCGAAGAATTTTGATAGAACTTGTCCCAATTTTGCTAGTAAACTAAGGAATGATCGATTGAACTTGTATGCATATGGTTTCATATCATTCTCTAGTTCTGCTGCACCCTGTTCTTGTTGGCAAGTATTTCTTACATTATGTAATCTTTCAGTCGAGATGTATATGACAAGTCCCTACATATTCCTAAGTTGTATTATCCTGAGTCCTCGTGATTTAATTTTTTTTGTTGATGTTTATATGCAATCTTTGATAGACGAGTTAAAATATTGTGGTTTGGAGGTGTGGAGATATATGACATATCAACCGAGCAGAATTTTATTTTGCATGCTTCTTTAGTATGGACTATTAATGGTTTTCTGCATATGGGATTTTGCCTGATTGGATGATTGCTGGAAAGTTAGCTTGTCCGTATTGTATAAAAAATATTAAAGCTTTAAAACATGATCGTAAAAATTCATTGTTTAATTATCATTGTCAGTTCTTGCTAATGGATCACGAGTTTAGAAAAATAAAACAAGCACTCATGAAGAATAAAATTGAAATGATCTACCGCCTCCAACATTGTCAGGAGAGAAAATTTGAGAGAGAGTTTGTCACTTGCCTAAAGTTATAGAAGCTACACTTTCTAGACTTTCTAAATAAGGTATTGGACATAATTGGACTAAACAGAATATACTTTGGGAGTTACTATATTGGAAGGATAACATTCTACGACATAATCTTAATATGATGCACAAAGATTATTTTGATTATTTGTTCAACACAGTGATGAATATTAAGGGAAAGACGGAAGATAATCCAAAAGTTAGAATGGATTTCAAGGAATATTGTAGGGAAAATGAACTATGATTGCAAGAATTATAGAATAATAAAGTATTCAAACCCAAGGTGAGCTATTCATTCACATTGGATATGAAACGAGAGCTTTGTGAGTGTATTAAGAATATGAGGATGCCTGAGGACTATGCTTCAAATTTAGTGAAACGTGTAGATATAAATGGAGAAAAATTGTGTGGTATGAAAAGTTATGATTATCATATTTTCATGAAAATTTTTCTTCCTTTTATGTTTAGATGCTTACCTAATAGGATATGGAAATCAATCATAGAGATAAATTCATCCCTCTAAGAACTGTGTTTTGACACTTTGAGGGAGGTTAACCTAGTAAGGATAGATCAAAATATTCCTATAGTTACCACTAAGTTGAAGAAGATTCATGTGACTTTTTTAATGTGATGGAACATCTTTTAATTTACCTCGTACACGAGGTGCATCTTGAGGCCCGGCTATAAATGTAGATGTATCCATTCGAGAGGTACGATACCAACTTACTATACCTTATTCCTTAGATTATTTTTTTAACTTATTACTGAGTAAAGTGATATTATACATAATTATTGGCAAGTGCAAAAAAATTGCTAAACAAAGATTTAAGATTGAAGGTTCTATTTGTTAAGCTTATCTTGTAAAAGAAACCGCTTATTTTTTGTTCTTATTTCTTCGGAAAGCAAGTGCCAAGTATGAGAAATAGGCTCAATCGTAATAATGACGGTGACAGTGATCCTCATCCCCCACTGACTTCCACTTTAATCGACCAGGTCAAGGTTTTAAAAAAAGTACAAGATGAGGTTTGAGTGGTATGGAGATGCAATCAATTGTGACATATGTATTACTCAATTTCCCTGAAATTCAATAATATATTAAGTAAGTGTTGAATTCTTTTTTGAGTTAAATGAACATAAATATTAAGAGTTAAACTAATGAACATATTCAATGGGATGGATAGTTACTTCGTAAGCATGTGGGATAATGATGCCATACGAGGTTTTCTAGATGAATGAAGGATTATGTAAGTGTAGAACCTAATGCTGAAAATATAAATACAATATACATAATGGTTGATTTTCTTATTTTCATTTAATATTATATAGGTTCATGCTGAAAATAGTACTATTTTTCATGAATAATTGGTAAAAGATACTTCATGTGGACCTAATAGTCAAGTCATGTCAATAAATAATTACTGTATGAATGTTTCAAGTTTCAAATAAAATAAACTTCTAAGTATAAGAAAATCAATATTAGTGGAGTGTACATTAAAGGTGATATGGACAGTCATGGTAAAACTGTTGGTTATTATGGTGTGCTACAAGAGATCCTGAAATGTAAGTATTCGGGATAGAAAAAAAAGTACTATTTTGATGTAAGTGGTTTGACCCATCACATAGAGTTACAAAGGTGAATCAATAACATAATGTAATTGAAGTTAAGTACACAAAACAATATGATCACTATGATCCTTTTATCAGTGCATAAAATGCTAAGCAATTGTACTATGCTCCATATCTTTTGCATAAAGATAAGTTGATTGGTTGGTGGTTATAAAGACTAAGTCTATGGAAAAAATTGAGATCGATAATGTGTTAGATATGGTGTACCAAAATGATGTAATAATTATTTATCAAATAGCGGATGCTGCGTTAGAAAATAGTTTGGAACATCCTTAACACATATTAGAAGAAGTTGATGATGATGAGGTACCTGTCTTCACAAATATAGAGGATAAATCAATTGAGGAAAATGAATCAAGCAAGGAAGAAGAATGAGAGAATGATGAAAATGAAACAAGCGAGGAGTAAGAATGAGAGAATGATGGAAATAAAATAAGTGATGAAGAATAATGGAAGAATGACGACTAGCATGTTGATTTATTTTTTTAAGTAATTTTATTCTATACTTGTAATTTTTTTATTCTAATGTAAACTTATATACAAACTTATCAGATGGTAGTGATCAAGGTCGAGGTTCTAATAGTAATACTAGTAAGAGTAGTAACAATGCAGCTAGGAGGCCTATAGGTCACATCGATAGCTCTAGTCCCCTTTCTTTTGCTCCCCATATGTGTTCTTCTCCACAGTCTTGAGTCCCTTTTGGAACTATGTATCCATATACTACCAGGATCCACCTCAGGTGCCTCCATTCACTGAAATACCCATTTTATATTTATGCCTATACCTACCATGTATCCACCACGGGGCTACTTTTCATCTACATCTCTACTTCTTCTCCATGTGATTCATATCCTAACCTATCCACTTTGTGACTCCGCAATAACAACTCTTGAGAGAGAGTCACAAACATCCACCTCACCTCTGACCTAATCTTATAAACTTTTTGCACCGACATTAATACCTGCACTGGCAACTGGTAAGCCATATCCAGGATAGAGAGATCATATGGGTAGCAAGTGATTGAGCCTGGTGAAGTTGAGTAAGTTTGTCTTTCATAATTAATTTATTCAGCTTTTTATCATCTTAATCATTTATGATTTGACATTTTTATTGTATTTTTGAAGGTTCAATTCAGGCAAAAAAAACACAATAACCCTCAAGAAAAGCACTCAAAAACTTTATGATGTGCCATATGCTACATGGGGTGAAATTTCATCTAAGCTACAACAGAATATGTTTAATAAGTTTAATATATACAACTTATTTATTACTTTGTAAAGTTTTATATTTTTAGTAATCATGTATATATCATCTAATGTTAGCCACTTAGTTTGTAGACATAATGTACTTGGCTTTCAAAACACAACACAAAAATTATTACGAACTTCGAGATGAAGAGGAGTTTGAGGTTGTGTGATTAGTTTGGGAATGCTCAAAAAATAAAACAAGAAGTATGACTGAATTCTACCTCATCTATGGGAAGGTCTTCAAAATATTAAAAACACTCAGCGTTTTGGCTAAATGTGAGTAGATAAAGAAAGACAAGATGTCCGAGAAAGGTGACTCGTTGCATTTAGGGGTGCAAGGAGCCAAGAGACGATAACTAGAGATTTGGTAAGTTGATAATATATGTGTGTGTGTATGTGTGTGTGTTGATTAAGTAACTTGATTAAATTTTATTTACAAGATAAAAAATTGAGGTGTGAGCCAACTCAAGATAAGCTTTTTCAGCAACTCACATAAAAAGAAGAATAATGAGTCGGATACAGATTAATGAATCGAGCCAAGGGGTGAGTAAGCCTATGTAAGTTTTAAAAAGTTGACTAAAAATTTAATGATGTTATGAAATAATAAAAGAAAGAACAAGAATATTGTAGAGAAGGAGAGAAGTTCTTATTTCTCTTGATGGGATAAAATATAATGAAGGAGAACCCCTCTATTTATAGGGATAATTTCTCCTAATTTTTCTCCAAAATATAGACTTTTACTATAATATAAACACATGTATCCTATTCCAATTATCCTATTCCAATACAAATACCTTTATAGACATTCACTATAATACAAATATGTTTATAACACTCCCCTTGAATGTCTATTTGATAGATAATGTGTGCCTCAAAACCTTACTAGAAAAACTGAAGGAAAAAAAATCAGTGAAGGAAAAAAGAGTACACATATCTAATAATACGCATTATGGCTGCCTCATTAAAACCTTATAAGGAAAAAACCCAAAGGGGACAAACCTCGTAAGGAAAAAGAGTACAGCCAGACACTCCCCCTAATGACAACATCCTTGAATCTTTGCATCCCGATCTTTGCACCATCTTCTTGAAAGTTGCAAATGGGTAGAGATTTGGTGAATAAATCAACCACATTGTCACTTGAACGAATCTGTTGCACATTGATATCACCATTCTTTTGGAGCTCATGTGTGTAGAAAACTTTGGCGAGATGTGCTTCGTTCTATCTCCTTTTATGAATCCTCCTTTAGTTGTGCTATGCATGCAGCATTATCTTCATACAAAATTGTGGGTACTTTGTCGCAGTTTAAACCACATTTTTCTCTAATGAGATGTATCATGGACCTCAACCACACACATTCTCGCTTGCTTCATGAATAGCTATTATCTCAAAGATGATTTGATGAAGTAGCTACGAGAGACCGTTTGTAGATCTCCAAGATATTGCAAGACTCTCCACATATGAACACGTAGCCGTTTGAGATCGAGCTTTGTATGGGTCGTATAAATACCTGCAGACGGCAAAGCCAACAAGATCGGGACTGCAATTATAAGAATAAATAAGCCTATACTTCCGTGAGTCCCTTTAGATACCGCATTAAGTGTGTTTTATCCCATTCCAATGCCTCTCCTAGTAGGAGCGTAACTATACCTTGCTAACAAATTAACCGAAAAGGCTATATCAGGCCTTGTAGTGTTAGTAAGATACATTAGTGCACCAATTGCACTAAGATATGGTACTCAGGACCAAGAATTTCTTCATTCCTTTCTTGAGGTCGGAATGGATCCTTATTCACATCAAGTGATCGAACACCTTAGGAGTACTTAATGGATGTGCGCCATCCATATAAATTCTTTTCAACACCTTTTCCGTATAGGCGCTTGATGAATAAAGACACCATTTTTCAAATGCTCAATTCTGCAATTAATCAAGACATAATTTTGTCTCTTTCCAAGGTCTTTCATCTCAAATTCCTTCTCTTTTGGGCCAATCAATTGCCTTTCGAAGCTCTATTAGAGTTCCAATAAGGTTTATGTCATCTACATAAACAACAAGTATGACAAACTCCGATGTTTTTATAAAAACACAAAGGTAAATTTCATCATTTATATAACTTCCTTATATAAATATTCACTACATCTGTTATAATTATTACGCGCCCGTATTGCTTCAAAACCATACAATGATCTTTGCAATCTAATTGAATACATTTCCCGAGACTTTGAATGATATGCTTCTGCATTTTAAATCCTTCGTGGATTTTCATGTATATCTCATTTTCAAGTGATCCATAAAGATGTTGTAACTACATCCATCAAATGCATTTCAAGTCTCTCATGGACAATGAAACTATAAGATAACGCAATGTTATTGCATCCATAATCGGTGAGTATGTCTCTTCATAGTCGCATACCTCGTGCCTTTGTGAAAAATCCTTGTGCAACAAGGCGTGCTTTGTACCTTTGTACTTCATTTTTCTCATTTCTCTTTCGCACAAACAACTCCATTTATAGCCAACAGGCTTAATACCATTAGATGTTTGAGCTATGGGTCCCAAAACTTCACGCTTGACAAGTGACCACCGACACCGTTTCTTGCCATTTTGGCCAATCATTTCCTTGTCGATATCTTCCGTGACGTATTGAGGTCCAAGATCCTCACTATCTTGCATGATTTTTGTTGCAACATTATGAGGAACTCAAAATAATTTCATCCACCACGAGAGGACAACTTTTTGACGTATTTAAATTCAAGATCCTCACAATATTTATAATATTGAGCGCTACATTATATCAAAGGTACGCCGATGATCATTTTGATATCGCTCCAATGCGACATAACTTATTGAGACTTTCATTTTTCGTTATTTTCGTGTACTCGAACCTTTACAAGGTTTTATGAAGTGTTATGTCGTGTGCTTTCTTAAAGCACTTGCCTCATCATTATGACCATTTTAATCATTTGCTCCTCTCCTTCTTTCAAGGAGTTCTATATTTGGAACCTGCTTGGTCTATCACACTTCTCAGGCGCCCCATAGACCTTGTCCTTCAAGGACCTTTAATTGGAGCATTTGCAATCGAAGTAAAATAGAGTTAGCAAATACATTCGACAATTGATTTGCAATATTTCAGGCAAGTGAATTATCTCTTGAAGTAGCATACATGTGTTTATATTATAGTGAAAGTCTATGTTTTTGGAGAAAAATTAGGAGAAATTATCCCTATAAATAGAGGGGTTCTCCTTAATTGTATTTCATCCCATCAAGAGAAATAAGAACTTCTCCTTCTCTTTTCTCTACAATATTCTTGTTCTTCCTTTTTATTTCATAACACGTTATCGCACGAGTCTCCTCGCCTTGAGCACTCACTTTGAAAGATCTGAGGTAAGAAAAATTAAAATTTCTTTTTCGAATCTACTATCTCAAAATTTGAAGGTCAAGGTATTATTTTCTTTCTTTCTTTTAATATGGCTAATCTTACGAAATTTGATTTCGTTTCCTTCAAAGTTTGGGCAAGAATTACCTTCATGGGTGTTGGATGTTGAAATCCATATGGATGCAATGGGTCTTGGAGACACCATTAAAAGTGAAAACAAAGCATCAAAAATTCATATGGATGTAATGGGTCTTGGAGACACCATTAAAAGTGAAAGCAAAGCATCAAAATCCATATGATGCAATGGGTCTTGGAGACACCATTAAAAGTGAAAACAAAGCATCAAAATTCATATGGATGCAATGGGTCTTGGAGACACTATTAAAAAGTGAAAACAAAGCATCAAATCAAGATCGTGCTAAGTCTATGGATATTTTAAGGCCATCATCTTGACGTAAATTCTTAAAATTGAATATCTCACGATTAAGGATTCACTTGTTTTGTGGAATAGCCTAAAGAAAGGTATGACCACTCCGAAGATGGTCATCCACCCAAAGGCACGATATGACTTGATCCATCAAGACTATAAATTTGTTAATGAGTACAACTCTTCAACATTCAAAATTATTTCTGTTGAACTATGCGTGGAGAAACTATAAATGATGTTGATATGATTGAATATGTGGTAGTATACAAAATTAATTGAGAGCTCCTAAGAGCTAATGTATTACTACTTGAAGGATTGAAATTGTTGTAGTTAGTCTCAAAAGGAAACTTATAAGTTTCAAGGACATTGAAAAATGAGACTATAAATTATGGAAGATCTAATATCTTCATGTTACTACAATTGAAGCGGGTTATAAATATTATGTAAAAGATTACCCGCTGGTTTTTTTATTTGTAGTACATATAATTATGGGTATGATGATGAAATCACATACGAAAGTAAATTAGAAGTTTACTGAAATAGCTGGCATAACCGGTTGGCCATCCCGTTTTCAAATGTGATGGTAATACTGAGAATTCACGCGGGCTATATGTTAAAGAAATAAAGATTCTTCAAGAATTCTCTTGTGTTGCTTGTTTCGTGATAGAATGATCTTGATCAGCTAAGATTGAAATTATATTCCGTGAAAATTTGGAACTATAAAAAGGGGTGAATATGGGCCCATTCACCTACCATGTGAACCGCTTGCTACTAGATACATCTATGGAGTGGTCACATGTGTTTGATATCAACTTGCAATTGATTTTTGTAAGGTTGCTGCTCGAATCTCATTAAATTAAGAGCATAGTTCCAAATTATAAAATCATGTTGATAATGCCGATTCATATATATGTTGGTTTAGCAAAAATTGTATGCCTCCAATTATAACTAAATCGCTATTATGAGATTAAAACTCCCAAATAAAAATTTGGTATGAGATATGTTTATTTAACATATAGCAACACTTGAATGCATCAAGCCGAACAAAGTTCCCCTCGCTTTTATTCTAGCTTGTATTGGACAAAGATTAGAGCAATTGAGGCACATTCTATAGTAAACCGTAAGTTTACTAATTCCAATACTTTTGTACTTTGGCATGATCGTCCTGGGACATCCTCGATCTATAATGATGAGATGAATTATAGAAAATTCAAATGGGAACCCATTAAAGAACTTGAAGATTCTTTCAAATGGTGAATTTTCATAAAGCTTGTTATCAAGCAGTTAATTGTGAGACCATCACCAACAAAGGCTGGGAGATTGAGTTTCTCCCTGCATTCTTAGAACGCATACATGGGGATATCTCGTGACCTATCCACCCACCTAGTGGGTCGTTTAGATACTTCATGGTCCTAATAGATGCTTCCTCTAGATGGGCTCATGTGTGCCTATTGTCATCTCAGTAACCTCGGCGTTTGCAAAATTATTGGCACAAATAATACGATTACTGCACAATTTCCTAATAATCAAATTAAGTCCATTCGCCTTAATAATGCTGCAGAGTTTTCATCCCAAGCATTTAATGATTATTGCTTATCAATTGGGATAAAAGTTGAACATCCCGTAGCTCATGTTCACACTCAAAATGGCCTTGCCGAGTCACTAATTAAACGTCCGCAATTGATAGCAAGGCCATTGCTCATGAAAACTAGGGTCCGCCCGCCCGTTTGGGGTCATGCCATTTTCCCCGCATGCCGCAACACTTGTTCGTCTCGCACCGACAAATAATCATAATTTTTCTCTCGTTACAATTGGTTTTGGGTCAAGAACCTAATATTTCTCATCCGAGAATTTTTGGATGTGCCGTATATGTGCCCGTAGCACCACCACATCGCACAAAAATGGGTCCCCAAAGAAGGTTAGGAATTTATGTTAGCTTGAATCGCCCTCCATTATTCGCTACCTTGAACCATTAACTCGAGATATATTTACCGCTCGATTTGCGATTGTCGTTTGATGAGACAATTTTTCCAAAATTAGGGGGAGAAAATTGTGAAATCAAAAGAGAAATTTTGTGGAAAAATCCATCACTGCTCTTCTGATCCACATGCTTCTATTTGTGAGCAAGAAGTACAAAGATTATTCATCCGCAGTAAATTAAAAATCAAATGCCAAACGCATTTACAGATTTTAAAAGAATTACTAAGTCATATACTCCTGCAGAATGTCCTAATTCGAATTGATGTCCCTAAAGGACCATCTACTAGTGTCATCGCCAATGAGTCCAAAGCACGCCTAAAGCGAGGTAGACCATTTGGCCAATCATTTCTTTGTCGACATTTTGTGACAGATTGAGGTTCAAGATCCTCACTATCTTGCATGATTTTTTTGTTGCAACATTATATGCAAAGACATAATCCACCACTATTTTTGGATCGATTAATTCCAAAGATCACTTGAATTTATGGATAGTCCTCATTTTCTGAGTCTTAGGCTCATTGATTTCTTCATGAATATCAAAATTGCTCAAGTCTTGAACTTCCATATGTGGTTCTATCAGTGTCATCTTGACCATTTATTTTTCTTTTCTAGGATTTTGATCCTTAGAACCCACGGTCTACCACGCTTAGGCGTGCTTTGGACTCATTGGCTATGACACTAGTAGATGGTCCTTCAGTGGACATCAATTCGAATTAGGACATTCTCTGCAAGAATATATGACTTAGTAATTCTTTAAAATCAGAAATGCGTTTGACATTTGATTTTCACCTTTCGCGTATGAATAATCTTTTGTACTTCTTGCTCACAAATAGAAGCACGTGGATCAAGAGGAGATAAAGGATGATTTTTCACAAAATTCTCTTTGATTTCACAATTTTCCCTAATTTGGAAAATTGTCTCATCAAAACCGACACCCGCAAATCGAGCAAGAATATATCTCCGCTTAATGGTTCAAGGTAGCGAATAATGGAGGGCTTATCCAAACCCAACATAAATTTCTAACCTTCTTTGGGGACCCATTTTGTGCGAAGGGTGGTGCTACTGTGCACATATAATAAAGACATCCAAAAATTCTCGTATGAGAAATATTAGGTTCTTTGACCCAAAACCAATTGTAACTGTGAGAAAATTATGATTATTTGTCTTGCCTGAGATCAATAAGTGTTGCAAACATGCGTAATCGCATGACCCCAAAACAAGCGGGCAGCCTAGTTTTCATGAGCAATGGCCTTGCTATCACCTCGTACGCGAATTAGTGACTCGGCAAGGCTATTTTGAGTGTGAACATGAGCTACATGATGTTCAACTTTTATCCCAATTGATAAGTAATAATCATTAAATGCTTGGGATGAAAACTCTGCAACATTATCAAGGCGAATGGACTTAATTTGATTATCGAAATTGTGCCCGTAACGTATTATTTGTGCCAATAATTTTGCAAACGCCAAAGTTGCGTAGATACAGTACATGAGACCATCTAGAGTAAAGCATCTATTAGACCATGAAGTATCTAAACTACCCACTAGGTGGTGGATAGGTCCACGGATATCCCCATGTATGCGTTCCAAGAATGTGACTCAATCTCACCTTTGTTGGTGATGGTCTCACAATTAACTTGCCTTGATAACAAGCACTACAAGAAAATTCACCATTTGAAAGAATCTTCAAGTTCTTTAATGGGTTCCCATTTGAATTTTCTATAATTCGTCTCATCATTATAGATCCAAGATGTCCTGCATTTTATCATGCCAAAGTACAAAACTATTGGAATTAGTAAACTTCCTATTTACCAGAATGTGCCTCAATTGCACTAATCTTTGTCCAATACAAGCCGTAAGATAAAGCAGGAAACTTCGTTGGCTTGATGCATTCAAGTTTTGCTATATGTTAAATAAACATATCTCATACCAAATTTTATTTGGGAGTTTTATTCATAACCAACGATTTAGCTATAATTGGAGGCGTACAATTTTGCTAAACCAACATATATGAATCAAAGATTATCAACATGATTTTATAATTTGGAACTATGCTCTTAATTTAATGATTCGAGCAAATAACCTTACAAAAATCAATTGCAAGTTGATATCAAAACACATGTGACCACTCCATAGATGTATCTAGTAGCAACGGCATTCACATGGTAGCATGGGCCCATATTCACCTTTTTATAAGTTCCAAATTTTCATGGAATATAATTTCAATCTTAGCTGATCAAGATCATCTATCACGAACAAGCAACACAAGAGAATTCCTTGAAGAATCTTTTATTTCTTCAACATATAGCCTCGTGAATTCTCAATTATTTTGCATCACATTTGAAACGGATGGCTAACTGGTTATGCCAACTTATTTCAGTAAACTGCTTACTTCGTATGTGATTTCATCATCATACCCATATTTATGTACTACAATAAAAGAACGGCGGTACCCGCATAACTATTTATAACCCGCTTCAATTGTAGTAGCATGATCTTCCCATAATTTATAGTCTCATTTTTCAATGTCCTTGAAACTTATAAGTTTTCTTTGAGACTTACTACAACAATTTCATTCCTTCGTGTAAGAAATACATTAGTTCTTCCGAACTCAATTAATTCTTGTATACTACCACATATTCAATCATATCAACATCATTAATAGTTTCTCCACATAGTTTCAACTTAGAAACAATTTTGAATGTTGATGAGCTATACTCATAAATTTCGTGCACGTATAGTCTTGATGGATCCACCATAACATGCATTGGTGTATGACCATCTTCAGGTGGTCACAATTCTTCTTTTAGGCTATTTCATAAACAAGGATCTTAACGCATAGATATTCATTTTACATCTCTCGCCAAGATGATGACGCAAAGAATATCATAGCCTTAGCACGATTTTGATTTGATGCTTTTGCTTTCACTTTTAGCTAGTCTTCCAAGACCCATTGCATCCATATGGATTTTTGATGCTATGTTTTCACTTTTAATGGTGTCTCCAAGACCCATTGCATCCATATGTATTTTTGATGCTTTGTTGTCACTTTTAATGGTGTCTCCAAGACCCATCAAGATCCATACGTAGATTTTTGATGCTTTGTTTTTCACTTTTAATATGTCTCCAAGACCTATTGATCCATATGGATTTCAGCATGCAACACCAATGAAAGGTAGTTTTTGGCCCAAATCTCTTTGAAGGGCAACGAAATCAAATTTCGTAAGATTAGCCATATTTAGAAAGAAAAAATAAAATAATACTTACAAAGGATGTATTTCAATATCAAGCTCTCACAGATGCAGAGAGATATTATTATTTTGACATAATAAAACCTATTAAAATATTACCTCCGCTGTGGATTTTGAGTGCAGCTATCGCACCAACATAATAATAAAAATAATCCGTTTACGAATGGGACCGCATGACTTGCTAATATTAAATTTTTAATTTTAATTAAATTACATGTTTTTTTTGTTTTTTTAATTATGTGTTTATATATTAATATTATTATACCCAAAAATCTGCGTTCAAGTAAGTGAAGTAAGATTTACATTAAACACTTGAGCACACTCTCATCTATAAGTTTGTATGCATATTGCTTTGCAATTCATGAGTTTTATAAAGATCAATCAAATTTATTTTCAGATCCCGTGAAATTAAATCTAAAACATAAGTATGACTTGTAAGCTCTACATAAATTCATAAGTCTTCTTCACACGATAAAGAAACATATGCCGTTGTTGGAGGACTATGAAGAAAACATACCTCGGTAGCAATCCAACCGCAATAACATGAATTAAAGTACATTTATTTATTTAATTGTGGCTCTATCTTATTCTTTTGGCTAGAGACTCGTGCTGATAACGTGTTATGAAATAATAAAAGAAAGAACAAGAATATTGTAGAGAAGGAGAGAAGTTCTTATTTCTCTTGATGGGATAAAATACAATGAAGGAGAAACCCCCATTTTATAGGGATAATTTCTCCCAATTTTTCTCCAAAATATAGACTTACTATAATATAAACATGTATCCTATTCCAATACAAATACCTTTTATAGACATTCACTATAATACAAATATGTTGAACAAATGATATGACTTTATTTATATACTAACTTTTTATATGTAACTCAATAACAACAACACTTGCATGGGTAATGCCAAAATCAAAGAAGCAACAACCGTGATGCACCACCCAACCTCCACGTAATGTTGAAATAGAGCTGTGGGTTAACAATTTTGGGGGAGACAAAGGGGAGAGTCTACGCGATTCAGCTCAAAGAACTCGTTCAATGCATCTAGTCGACTCGGAAAGAGTGGGTATTCACTCTAGGCGGAGGCAGACTGATGGTGTTCTTAAATTACTTCTATATCGTAGCAAATCAAACATCTACCAGAGTTAGCGAAGGTTGAAGCAAGACGGGTTGCTGAAAATAAGATTATAAAGCGCGACCGTCGAGTCACTCAAGGCAACTTGCAAATAATCCAATTGGGGGTGGCGATATGGTGTGCCTCGTTCTCCTCCCAATGACTCAAACAATGAATACTCGACGATAAAGACTATGTTTAGCGGACACCTTAGTTAGGAATATTGCTATGTTGATACTTTAAAAATTATTTGATACTTTGGGTTGATTGTTTTGTATATTTTAGAACTTTGATAGTCTTTGTATATCCTTTGATGGATATTTAGTATTATATTTGGATTTTTTTAATTGATACCGCATGGTGTTGATGTTGTAGCTCATTTAGAATTAATTTGACAATAATTAGTGCTAGCTCGTAGTTGCATATTGAATTGTAATTTGTTTGGCAAATTGGATGCAGAAATCACAAGTTTCTCCATCTAAATTGTTTTGTTGAAAATCGATAGACAAGATGGCGCCTTTCGTATTTCGCAAAAAATGTAGAAATTCATAAATTGATGGATAGGGTCGGTTTACTTAAATTACTTATTTTTAATTATTTAATTTCAAAATATTTTTTAAAAAATTATTTAATTAAATTGAGGTAGCACGCTTCCTATACTTTTATTTATTCATCGGTTTAAGATAAATAAATTGACCGAGTGAGATTAATTAAATCGACGGATGTCTCGACTCTCGCCTGGGCCGGGCTATATGGATCAACTATGATAAACCAAAAATGTTCTTCCATTTGGCTTTTTCACTAAAAATCGAGGTTGTCCATCGATTTAGGTATGTAACTATCGAAAAATAAGGTATATAAAGCTAAAATCTCTTTCATTAAGGCATGAACTCATGTTACATGATTATCTTATGTACTTCAATACACCCTAGATTATATGTTAAGAGCCTTCACATGCCATGTGTATAAGTCTTCTACTTGTTGCCCATACCTTAAGTTAGACGTTCACATCACTAGACATGGCCTTACAAGCCTAAATAAGTCATTTCAATGATTGATGTGGGGAACTACGTATGTGGTTGATATTTGGCACAAATATTTATAATTTATATTCTTTCTCCGCTATTTCTTAGTATTTTCATCTCGTCGTTAATCCTATTTTGTTGTATTTGAGCTTATATTGGTATGTTTTAATATAATAAGGAATTTTGATGAATTAATTGTGTGCTAAATCAGAATGAACCGAGCACGAAATCAAGAAAAGGAGTAGCCGTGACCTCTCGTGGTTGGGGAGTTGCATTCAACACTTCGATGAATTTTGAAGCATTTCAGGTCGTGGATGGGACGATTAAAAGTTTATTATGTCTGCCGGGCCATCAGTCGTGTCGCATAGGTATCGCGCCCCAATTTGATCGTGCAACATCTCATTGCCGCGAAGGCGCAATGCCCAAATGCAGCAGAAGGGACCAAGACGAGCGCCTGCCACACGACATGTTGCGGAGGGTGCCAGTCCTCATGTGCCGCGTATGGCCCTAGTGCCGCATAGACATGGCGGCTCACCCAGCTCACCCTGCCCAATGGGGCACCCAGGTTGTATTCCATTTGATTTGATTTGAAACTACCGTTTCAAAATCAATATTTACGACTTATACCATCGAGATCTTTAAGGAAATAATCTAACAAAAGAGATTGAGTTTGTAATTAGTTAAGAAGTTAGGTGAGACATTAAAAAAGAAAGCTCTCACCTGATATTTTTATTTATCTGAAAATTTTATTGATTCTTTTGTTGTTATTGCTAATAGATATCTTCAAAATAAGGTAGGATGACATTGAGCTGCTCTGCAACTTTGTGGACAAATTCCAAAAGGAGTAGATGATGACATGTTATGTGAATAACATCTTAGACTTAATTTAAAACTATCAAAATCAAAGAAGAAAGAAGCTAGATCACAAACAAATTTAATTTATTCACTCAAGAACTTTAGCCTATTAAAGGGCTAGTTAATATAAAGGAAAATTACATAATTAAGCAAATCTTACTATTTATTTATAATATATAATAACACTTTTTAAAATTACAAAAATTAGCAAAATAATTACAAAAATAGCAAGTTATCATATGTATCAATTTTTCTACCTTCTCTCTCCAATCCACTACCAAAAGATTTTCCTAATTCAATGTTTGTTTCTCCTTCTTCCAAAATTTCCAAATCATTCGCCGATTTTCCTCCTCCCCCCCTCTCTCTCTCCTCGTTCCCACCATGGCGATTTGATGCAGAGAATTGCAGATCTTTGAGAAAGCAAAAGGATCTCGTAACTTTTTGGCAAAGAAGATGCCGTAGAATTGTAGATCTAATTATCATCTCTTCTATTTTCATGTCATTGTCTTTTAAACCTGATCTTTAATTGAAGTTGTGACAATTGTGTGCTTCAATATATTTCGATGCAAATCTTGTTAAGAAACTCACCTAAAGACCATCACACTTGAGATCGAGAGCTTAGGCACCATTGACAATGTCAAAGCTAAGATTCATGAGAAATCGAAGTAGAAGATTTTATTAGTAATAATATTGCCGGATTTCTCAAGCTTTTTGTCTCTGTGTTTCAATGACAAAACGATACACCGCAATATTTTCAAGTTTTTTTTGTCTGTGGTATCAATGATGGAATTGATACTTGTATCTCTGTATCGATTTTGATATATAACTCCAACATTGTTATGTATCAATGTGTTGCTTTGTGTGTATCAATATATTGTACCAATTTATTATTAGTATGTATTAATATTTTCAGTGATACATGAATGTAAAATACCATATTGTTTTGTGTATCAAGTTAGAAAATGTTTGGCATTTTTTATTTTTTGTCCATGTATCGCATTATCTTGAATACCATAAATTGAAAATTACCCATCCATATTCATCAATGTATGACAACTACATCATTTTTTATAAAACATTTAATGTTATAGAAATTTGCGGATTTATAAATTCTTTGATTTGTCATCTCAAGGTTTTTTTTTTAAATTTTACTATTGAAACTGATGATATTGTGTTTATGTATTATATTTGTAATATGTATCAAATTTTTTAATGTTTATTAGTATGTATCAAATTTTTCTAATGAAATACATTAACTCATTTAGGATAGATGAGATTTGATACACGTATCATCACAAATTTGAAAAATTTTCCCAAAGTCGGCAACAATGATACACCCAAAGAAAAAAAAAAATTTTCTTCCAAAATCTCATGATTCCAGATGAAATTACACAAATGTGAAATTTTGGTTTAAAATTTTAAATATGGAAAAAAAAATATCCAAGATCATAAAAAGAGTGATTTACGTCCATTAAATACGTAACTTCCCTTTAAAAAACAAACAATACCAATTAAGGAGGGATTGCGGGATGTGAAATTTAGATACAATATAATGGTTAATAAGAATAAATAAGAAAAAACATGCTATTTTCTATAATTTTAATAGATCGTGCTATTTTATATAATTATTTTATTATGCTATTAATAAAATTTCTCAAATATAAATACTAGGTGCCCTTGCCTAATAGAATCGGAGCCTAATATATTTTAATTATGAGAGACGCTAAATGACCATACTAATTTGTCCCAAATGGGCTACACTTGTGAAAAGACTTATATAACCTTATCTTATTAGTATTTCTCCCCAACAATTTTTCTCTCCTAAACACACTACTAAAAACACTTAAAAACTTTTTTCTATTTCAAACTCGTTGAACAACTAAACTTATTTTATATGAGAGTTAGTTTTGACAATGGAATTTTTCCCAATGTTGTGTTTTGTGCCAATTCCCTTCACTGCTACTAGTACTGTGTTGTTACCATTATACGGGTGCATGTTATTTTATATTTTAAAATTTATTTAAATATAAAGACAATTTTTGAGGAATCTGTTATAGAATTTAATGAAATTATGTTTTCAAAATATTGTCATCAATGAAATATTTTCAAAATCATATTTTAAAATTTATTTAAATATAAAGACAATCTTTGAGGAATTATTTTATAAAACTATTAAACAAACCTTAAGTCGCAGTGAAGTAACATAGGGCATATGACTACATATGACAATAAAGTAACATGATTTGAATTAAGCAAATTCAGTACTTTGAGATCAAAATTGAAGTAAATAATATTAATAAAATTATTCAATTTAGAGATTTTCTTTATAAAATTAGTGAATCAGATTTATTATTAAAATTTGATATGACAAATAAATTAATTTTTTATGTCATATAGATATGGACTCCACAAATAAAATAATTTGATAGGTGGGGTGTAAAATATAAGTCTTCTTCATATTATATTTTATTTTGAGCCCACCGTTCATCTCTATATGACATAAAAATTAATTTATTTTTTGATTTTTTATGACAAACTTGATTGAATGATTTTATTAATACAAAATAAAATGAAATAACTTATTATATAAGTCTTCTTCATATTATATTTTATTTTTGGAGCCCAACGTCATTCATATAACATAAAAATTAATTTTTTTTTTATGTCTGATTTTTTATGACAAACTTGATTGAATGATTTTATTGATACAAATAAAATGAAATAACTTTATTATATAATTTCATAATTAAGTGATCTTTAAGATATTTACTCATCAAACATTATAATATATATTATTATTATTATTATAGGATGCGGGTGTATGCCAATAACAAAGAAGGAAAAAACTATTGTTAGTCTCCATTTATTGGGAAGACCTAAAATTAAATTAATGAGTGAGATCTCATCCAAATTTTAAATTGGGATAAAATTTTTAGGAGACAATATGTAACCTATGGCACCATGAATAGACGGTGGTGGCACAACATTTGGGCCATTGTGGCCATAATGTGTAGAAAAGATTATCCTTAAGTACGACAGTTATTCCTACACACACGTCGCAATCGGGTGGGGGAGGGGGAATTCAATGTTATGCTGTCGGATTTATTTAAATTTAATATTTTTAATATGCACAAAAAAAATAAAAAAAATAAAAAAAATAAAAAATTATAAATTCATAATTTTAAAATTATAATAAGTTATTGCTAAGAGCCTTGAGGATGAAGTTCAGCACCTAAATAGTAAAAAAAAAAAGAAAAAAACAAATATACCATAAGGGTATATGAAAACCAATGCACCAAAAAAGAGCAAATTCGCCTTGTACTCTAGGCGAACCCTATATCAGTCATTCTTTTTTAAATTAAAAATTATTAAGTGTTACTTCGCCCAAAAGTGGGCAAACTGCTACCATTTTTCATTTCAAGAATTCGTCCCCTTTTGGCGAATTAACACTATTTTCATTTTTTAATGCTTCACTTTTACTTTTGTACATAGTTTGCTGTTAATATTGTAATTATGGGAAGTAACACTATTTTATTGAAAAGAAAATTAAGTGAAGAGGTGAAAAAAAGTAATCGGTGGAGGTCATGTATTTTGATTGTGTTTTTAATTTTAAATGTTTGACGTAATAATTTTTATTAAGTAGTGTTCGTATATTGTAATTTAGACTTAAAGTTATAATGTAAGATCTTACTATATTTTTATTCAAGTATATAAGATTTTTACTTTGTAATAATATGTTATTTACTATGTTCAATGATAATGAAAATACAGCATAATATTTATATATATTTAAATTTCTTAAGTCTTAAAAAAATATACAATTAAAATAAAAATATTTTTAAAAAATTTAAACTGTATACGAAAAGTGAAAGTGAAGCATTAAAAAATGGAAGGCTACCGCCCCAAAAGTGAGCGAATTATTGAAATGAAAATTGTAGCAGGCCCACTTTTTGGGCGAAGAATAGTTAATAATTTTTTTTTAATTAGAAAAAAAAAAAAAAAAGGGGTGACATAGGGTTCACCAAGTATAAGGTGAATTTGCCCTTTTGGTGCATTGGTTTTTTCATATACCCTTATGGTATATTTGTTTCTTTTTTTTTACTTTTAAAAAGTATTTAACTCATAAAATTTAAAATCCTGATAAAGGTGCGTTCACGTTGCATATTTGATTTGCATGTACGGTCTTTCCTACACAAAGATAAGAGAAAGGAAAAACAAGAGAAGCATCAACTAGATACCAGGAAATATTCCAAGAAAAAGCAAGTTAGCTATTTTTCTCCTTTATTTTACTCTCTAGTTTCTTTATCACTTTTTCTTTCTGGAGAATATTTGCTTGATCAAAACTTTACTTATATATGTGAGTTTGTAAAATATAGACAAATTACAACAAAATTGGACTAGCATATATAGAGTGGAATAGTTAGAAAGGATCTATATAATCGACTCAAAGTATCTAGAATTTTTAGGTGTAATTGTAATGATTGGCTTTATTTTGAACTCTTGTTTTAAGTGGTCTGATTGTTCTGTTCTGCTGGAAATGGAAATAGACTTGATGGTAGTTGTTAATTAGTAATGTGATATAATGTGGTTTTCACTGCTTTCCATTCACACCAGCAGCACAGATTTCTCAATTATTTTTGGATTCTGAATATCTGAAATTATCATCTAATTGGTGAATTTGCTTTGAAGATTAATTTGCGTTCTATTCCTCTGTCTGCATAAACCCGTACCTCCTATTTAGACCAATTTAAGCCATGACAGTTTTGATCGCATTAGGTGCTTAAGATTCATATCATGAAAAGGGGAATTGGAGAAATTATGGATGACAACACAAACAACAATATATCCGGTGGTAGTGCCAGCAATCGAGCCAATATTTTGACAGTTCGTTCAACCCATTCATATTTTAGTGGGTTGGGTGAGTGAACTTTTAGATGAGTACAATTTAAGTTTAAGTCATATTCAACCCATAGAAATGTGAGTATTCATGGATAAAATATGGATAACATATGGGTTATGACAATGGGATGGACACAGTGCGGTTGCGGGGCAAAATCAGCAAGGATTTCAACCCGCCCGAATAGTATAATTTCATTTTCAACCCGCTTCACTCCGCTCTATATAAACCCAATAATCAAGATAACTTTGTATTCTTCATGTCCTTCTATGAGGAAATAAATATAACATTGATCTTTTGGTTAATCATATGTTTGAGGTCAGCTTCAAATATTTTGCAAGTCAGCTTAACTTGAATTGAGAATGCTGAGAATGAATGTGAGTTATGTGATTGCATAAATATAAGTTTGCTGCTACACAATTCCTAGAAGAGCATTCTTTGTTGAAAGCTTGTGAGTTAGGAAGAGATAGTGTGATTCTTTTTCTTTTTAGGTTTCCAGATTACTTTGTTTAAGTATCATTTTGAAGAGAAGTTACTATATAATTCAATAGAAGAAAGCAATGCTCATTAAGTTATTTTTTCATACAAATCTCAGCTTGGAGATCTCAACTTCTAAAGGGTATATTGGGTTATTTTAAGCATGTCTAATTTTTTATTTTCATGAATTAATTTTTTAAAAAAATATTTAAAATGTTTTTACCAAACGAAAGTACGTCCTTAATGTTAAACCATAAGAGAAAAAAATGACAATTTAGGAGGGAGAGAAAACTAAAAAAAATTTTAGAAATGATAATCAAATAAAACACACATGTTTAAAATAAGAGTTCTAATGTGTCAAGTACAAAAATTATTTTTAAAAAGATCACTATTAAACCCGCATAGACCACAAGCAAGCCACCCGCATCAGTTTAATTTTTTTATTTTAACCCGGCCCACATAGCATGAAACCTGCTCTCCCCCCCCACACACACACACCCGCCCCGCCCCATAGCCATCTCTGGTTAACCTTTCTAACTTTTAATCACTTAAAATTCATGATATAAAAAATGTTATAAATCTTTCCTTTTCTTTATTTCTTCTTATAGTTGATCATTTGAAACTTTTTTTCTAAATATTATTAGTATTATTTAGCATTTTTCAAAAATTTAATTTTGTTGCATACTTAAATATCAATTGTAAGAATAGTTAATATATATCCGTCAAGTTTTGTATCTTTTTATTTCACAATATGAAGTCATTGAAATTGCATTTGAAAAGTGTACTCAATCAATATTTTTGAATTACATGTTAACTCCATAACTAGTCAATTTCTTGTTGTATTTTTTTAATTAATAACAAACTTAAGAAATTAAAAATCACAAAACTAAATTTCTCTTTTCAAATAATTTGTTTAAAATTAAATATCTTAATATTAATTTTTTCAATTTTATATTAGATAACAAATAATATAGTGTAAAGTGAGCAAATTATATATTAGTATTGATATTTTAAAGTGAATTAAGTACATTTTATTCTAAAATGCAATTTTTTTCACTGTAAAATCTAGTTTGTGATAAAGATTTTCCTAATTTGTTATTACGTAATTTTCATTTATATTGAAAAGTTATAGAAAACTTATAACTTTTACAACACAATAAAACTAAATAAATATTTTACATTATGTAAATTACATATTTTTTTTAAAAAAATTAAATATTTTCAGATATTAAATTCTAAAGTAAAGTACTATTTACTCATGAAAATATGAGCAAATATGGGTCAATATGTCTATTACCCAACCACTTTTACTCATATAAAATATGGGTGAGTTGAATTATTACCCATTTTATTGACCCATTTACCAACACTAACCCAATGTATTCCCAAGTGGGGTATGAGGAGAGGATGCACAAAGGGTGATTTCAGGAATTCAACTATACAGGCGCCTTGCGAGTTAAAGCCCAAGGAGACAATTACCTAAACAGACTTAAACTTTCTTTATGGAATTCTACTTGTAAATACTCTTTCCCTTTTCAGCCATAAGCAGGTAGGCAGAGCTACTATGAAACTTGCCTTAAAAGCAAATTCTCTTCTGGTATGTGTAGAGGTGTAATAGGTTGTTAGGTTAGTTTGAGTGTGAACTCAACTTTTCAGAACAACTTTAGGATGCATTTGATGTTTTTTTTCCTTTCAGAAATACTGAACTCATTCTTGAGCTGATAATCATCTTTCGACTAACCTAACTTTCTCTGTCTCTCGGGACCTAATAATAGGCAGTACAGGAATATTCACATTTTGTCCATCGACTCCTTTCAAAGGGAAGAGCTCTGATGGAGGTTATTGAAATTTGAAATTGGTTTGCATATCATGTAAGAAACCTAAGATGCCCTAATGAATCGTCATTTTTGACATGAAAACTATGTGTCACAAGTACATCACACCTAATTCTTCCGTTAGGTGATAAGAGAATATGATTATGTGATTCCGTGATGGGAGCTTGGAAGGAAATGCAGATTAGTAAATAATATGCCGGGCCACCAAGGTGTCCGGCTACGCTGTGTGAAAAAGAGAAGTGAAGAGAGAAAACATATATAGCATTCTGTTTTTTGAATTTCATAGCTGAATTATGAGGTATGCGAAGTTTCCTACCCGCCAATTTTGTCAAATGTTTATCAAAACACACCTCAACTATCAATGATTCCCTTTTCTTATCTCGAAATATCACCATCGCTCAGTGTAAAAAGAGAGCAACTCGGAGTAGTTGAAATACATTTTGATAAATAGTTGATGATAAGCCGTAGGAAAAGTGAATACCGATAGTTCGATATGAAACTCAAAAACCATTTATATTTCGTACGTGTTTTTCACCCTTCACTCTAATTCTTACTGTCCAACAATGTTCTGTAGAATGGATACTATTCTATCTTTTCTGAAATTTATTCTGCTCATTACTCTTCTTTAGCTTAACTTTCTTCCTTTAAGCAAAGCAGGACCTTATTGCTTTTTTCCGCTTTGTGCTTCTAGAAGCACTGATTTTCCCCTGTTTTTCAGTGTGGATTGCACAAATAGCAGTAGCAGCATTAGTTGGATTTCTTGGATGGGCTTATGTGGCATTAATTAAGCCACCCCCTTCAAAAGTTTGTGGCACACTGAATGGTCCTCCTGTGACTTCACCAAGGATCCAACTCAGAGATGGGAGATATTTGGCCTATAAAGAAAGAGGGATTGACAAGGAGAATGCCAAGTACAAGATCATCATTGTTCATGGTTTTTGATAGCTCCAAAGATGAAAACCTACCAATCTCCCAAGTATGAAAACTTTGATGACCAAATTTTGAAGGTTTTACTTTGGTAGTTATTACAACCTCTATCATTTTTTATTTTGCTTCAAACAATAAAATGATACTTCTCCAAATTTAGAAATAATAAAACTTTAATTTTTGCCTTTTTTCTTATAAATGGCATAATTTTATAGCCACAGAAATGTCATAGCATAGCATGTATCAGAACCACAAATTCAAAAGTCTTTTATCTCTTTATTAAACTCTGTGATTAGTCAAACACAACTGCATAAAATAAATGAGGAAATCTCTAGCATGGCTGAGTTTAATTGTGTGGGCATTAGAATAATGGGTCTTAACTTTGAATGTTTCTTCTTGGTAGTTATTACTCCTTTGTCATTTTAGTCTGTCTGAAAGATAATGACACCTTTTAAATTTAAAAATACTTTATCTTTGACTTTTTATTTTATTAATGATTGAAATTTATAGCAACAAAATGTTTGAGAATGTTGCATGAACACAAATTCAAAAAGAAAAAGAAATTTCTAAACTTGGTACACATTCAAACACAAACCCCATAAATGAAATGCTGAGAATATCTGGGCTAGTGGGAGGGCATCTTTAGCTACTTGGTTAGTGGGAGATCGAGGGTATTTCTGAGCTAATTGACTAACAATGAGGACATTTTTGTGCAAACAAAACAGAGAGCAAAGTTATTCTATTTCAATAGTTCAAGTGTATTTTTGACTCTTTTTCTTTTAATCTATTATATATACTATTCGTACAATCAAATTATGGATTAACTTATAATGGGGTTGTAGTGCAATCGCAATGGTTCTTTGGTACTTTTTTATCTTTTGAAACGAAACCTCGTTTTCTTTGGTACTTTTCTTTCTAATGTTGTGATTTTATGTTCTCAGGACATCATAGAAGAGTTCCAAATATATCTCTTGTCGTTTGATCGCGCTGGTTATGGAGAAAGTGATCCGCATCCAAAATGTTCGGTGAAGAATGACGCATTGGATATTGAGGAGCTAGCTAACAACGGTAACTAGACCTAAGTTCTATGTGGTTGGCTTGTCCATGGGAGCTTACCCTGTTTGGGGTTGCCTATATTACATACCACATAGGTATATTT
This sequence comes from Datura stramonium, assembly GCA_018107945.1. Lineage (NCBI taxonomy): Eukaryota > Viridiplantae > Streptophyta > Magnoliopsida > Solanales > Solanaceae > Datura > Datura stramonium. The sequence continues at coordinate 188,669 of JACEIK010001725.1, read as the reverse complement.
CCTCTTTACTTATGGTGACTGAGTTTTATCCGGGCTATCAAACTAAAGTCAAGAAACTATTTTTGTCAAGTTTAAATAATTTGAACTATAATATAAAATGACTCGAAAAAGATCAAATATTCAGCGCCTGGTCATGATATGTCACTTGTCCATATGTCTCTTTCACTTAGTGATTTTACAGATAAAGTTGAGTTTTTCTTTTTGGTATATGAATAAAGTTTAGTAATTATACGTAAAATTAACCTCGAGCAGGCTGGCTGGAGTTGCTCTTGTAGGTCCATCCGCTGAATTATTGGTGACTTGTTATCCTACTAAACTATCAAAAGAAGCTATGAATAAGGATAGTTCCACAAGACAAGAGGACATTTCAAATTGCACACTATGCCCCCTGGTTGTTTAATTGGTGGATGAATCAAAAGTGGTTCCTTTCTTTAAGTGTTATGGAAGGAAATATGGCTATTTTCAGCAAAACAGATTTGGAAATTGTTAAACAGTTATCTGGAGCCCCTAGACTTGGTGAGGTAAATAGTTTTCTCATTTTCTTCCTTTTTAATCATCTATAAAACCTGTATTGCTTTGCTTAAATTAACTTAATTATATCCGTTTGTTCTACAGTCAAGCCTGTCCGAATATCTTTTGGCTGCAACAGATGCCTCTATACAGAACATACAATATAAATATAATATGAAAGTCAGATTTCAAAGAAACTTGACTCGTAATAGTAAAAAAGTCATAATGCACAAACACACACTCAAATTTTATATCTTATTTGTCAAGTAAGCACTCCAATTTTGAAAGTGCACATCTAGACACCTCAACTTGATCTAATTGTCAACTAAACACTTCAACTCAACTTCTACCGTGTCTGTGGGCATCCGACGCCGAGGTAACATATAAATTTTGGAGGTATTTAGATGATCATTTTGTAAGTTGGAGCATTCAACTGACACAGTGGAAATAAGTTTGAGGTGTGTAAATGTGCACTCTCAAAGTTGAAGTGCTCACTAGCCAGCTGAGCCAAGTTTGAATATCTATTTATGTATTATGCCAGTAAAATATTGCTATAGAGAATGATATGTTTTAGAGAGGTCAAACTAATAAACCGGTCATACGAATCTTGCACCACCCAAAGTTTGCTTGGGTTGAAATGCGCTAGGTCAAGATAAGTTAAATGGCAGTTCATATCCCAAACCGCACAACTTGATCTCGACATTCTATCATTTTTTATTTTGAATCGTTAGGTCAAGCTTTATGGTCATAATTCAATCCATTAAAACTCTAGCAAGCATATCAATTGGATTAATTTTCTATCTCTACATTTTACCTATTAAATTGTATTAATCATCTTATCTAAAAGTTTATATTATTAATTTTATTACATATCTCAACACTTCTCTTCATATGGGAATTGATTCCTTCTAATGGATCAAACACAAGGAAATATTTGTTTCACTCTTTATGTCTAATGAGATTTAATTTGAACCTTCAGCCTCGTATATACCGTTCGATATCATATAAATTATGCGATTACTACATTTAAAAGTTGAAATTGTTCGGTGAGAGTAAGCTTCTAGTCACTTAATTATTATGTTCCATATTACCGTTACGGTCTGAAAATTTTTTGTTCTCCATTTCTAGGGAAAAGATAATAATAATAGGAAGTTCAGAATCATTGTACCGAGACCTGATAGTAGGTTTTGGGAAATGGGAATTTGATCCAACACAAGTTTCTAAACTTTTCAAAGAGAATGAGAAACTGTCCATCTATGCAAGGTTATGAGGACAGAATTGTACCAAGAAAACTCAATCAGTATTTAGCAGAGTAAAGCTTGGTTGATTAAATATCATGAAGTTCCTGATGCTGGGCATTTCTTGATTTACAATGCTACTATATGTGAAACCATCTTGAGGGAACTTGTGAATGGATGATTAGTAGAAAACTTTATGATAAAAATAATTGTAATATTTACTAGCTTTTGTTATAAACCAAAATAAAAAAAGCTAGTATAACATTATCTGTTGTATTGTATTTTTCTATCGCGAATCAATAAAAAAAATTTGTGTTATAAATATGATTTTTCATCTATTTTCCGCCTCGCACCCGCCACTGGGAAAACGTATGGTGGGAAATGACATCACCGAAATAGTAGGAAGCTTCTTGATTTTTTCATATGAAAACATTGTTATTTTTTCTTTTCTCTCCAATTCAATCAAAATATATGTGGGAATAGTCACTTAATATTTTTTAGTGAAAAATTTCAATGAAAAAATAGTGATAATTTTTAGTAGCATTGAATCACCTTCTTGTTCCTCCTCCATTCAATTCTCTATTTCACACCAGATGCACAACACCGGGCGTTGGGCCTTGTCTAACGATGATTACCTTTTGATTCTTCACTTCAAGAGATAGAGTTGCTGCCCAACCCTAACTCTATAAAAGAAGAAACAATCAATCACTAAGTCCCGAGCAATTCTAACTTCTTTCATTATCCAACTCTCCTGCATACCCTTTCTCCCAATTTTAGCTTTCAATAAAGCCTTGTTAAAGATAGGGAAAAGGACCCTTCTTTTAAAAGTTGATAATTTGTTTCTGTCTTAGAAACTAAATCAAAATAAATTCCCCTGCCTCATCCCTTTTGCTAGTTGGTGCCAAATCATTTGTGTTTGTGTTGGTAATTTTGTTTTTTAACATTAAAACTTAAGGAATTATACAACACTACTATTTGTTTGGAAAGACATATTCTCATTTGTTTGTTGCCTATTTTTGGTCTTTTGGAGTTGTCTAGCCCATATGAAAATCTTAGGAGGTTATATAGAGCTGTCCATTGATAGTTGAATCTTTACTGAAGTTAGGTTCTTGAATTTGTGGACTAATCAAAGAAGATGATTCTATTAAGTACTCTGTTCTAAAGCTAGTACAATCAAACTCTCTCGTAGCGGCGCTGGGCTGTCCAAAATTTCATGGCTACTATAGTCATGAAGTGGTTATATATATGTATACTTGCATTTGACATTTCTATCTCATTTAGCTGTTATAAACAAAAGTACGCAAAAATCTAGTTTAATGATTTTATGTACCAAGAAGAATAAACGTATTTATTAACCCACTTAACCAAAAAGAAAAAGAATGAATGTATAAAAGATGGACACCCGTGGTCTTTCGTAAAGTTACGACCATAATCGATGGACTATTTTAAATATAATTTTTATTTTATTTTTTCGTAATTAAAATTTATGTATAAGATTAATGATGATTATAGTAAATATTTTAATATTTATTTTATATGTAATATGTTTCTTACAAAATATCATTGCACAATATTAAAGTGCGGTTGTTATAGAGGGGTAATTTTACAAAGAATATACAGCTACACCGAACGCCATATAGGTAAAAATGCTGCTATATAGAAGTAAAATATAAATATGAAAAATTAGTTATGAAGAAAATCGTGTCAAGTATAATGATATGTTGTTATAATAAATGACTGTTATAACAAGATTTTACTGTATTTGACTATATAAGTTAATAAAGTTAGCATGTGTGCCAAGGAACTTCTAAAAGTTGTTGCTCGCTACTCCTAAGAAATGCTTCTAGTCATTATAATTAGTTTTTGTATTCAAATAAATGTGCAAATCATTATTATTCTTTATTTCAGAATATTTTGTATTGCAATAACATTGAGTATGTAAGTAACAAAAGATTTTTCTGTTTATGTCACAATTTACACTTAGTAATGATAATATCAACAAATTCATAATATGTAACATTTCTCTTCACTCGTATCGCTATTTGTAAGACCACCTTTTGATTTTTAACTATAACACTTATCGGTCTCTATCCATTCACCATGTAAATTAATTCATATTAATATTTGATCCTTTATTAATTGCCACAATACCTATAGATATTACAAATGTGTATATATATATAGTGACAATATCACAGTAAGTACAATATTTAGTAGAGAATTATATATGCAAGTTCTTTTGTGTAAGCAACATGTTGATGTTTAAACAAAGTGTGGTTGTTTATATGGAGCTTGCAAGTATAGTGCAAACACTTGGTATAAATACAATGGTTGTTTAAACTACGTATAAATATTTAAATACATTACCTGGATGCAATTTATATACATTAATTAGGATGTGTGCACTTTAAAGTGTAAACACTACGTATATATTTCAAAAATGTAAATATTTATGTAAACACCATATGCGATGCAGATCCACTATGTAAACACCATGCGCTTGATTAAACAAAGCATGCAAATGCTTATACATGTATTATGTCTTTATATAAATATTCACAAATTATTATCAAATTATTATCAAGAACAAAGAATAATGCATATTCAAAAAAATAATTGGTCTAATGATGAAAAAATAACAAAATGCAAGATACCATTTTTGTTCAACAAAGATAAATCAACCCTAATTTAAAGAGAGGAAGTTGGTGCTAAGATTCATGAAAAAGAAAGAAGAGAGAATGTGGATTCTTACCAACAGCCTTGACAAAAAAGACCCTTTATACGTTAAGCATTTATGTAAATTATAAAACTTAGAGTATATAAGAATATTTTTTCAATGAGTATAACCTCAACTTATTTACACACACGTCTCAACTTTTTTATATAATTCACTCATAATTTTCGTATCAAAACTATATACAATTCATACTGAAATATGTATATCTCGCTCAAGGCTTTTGCTCACCATTTTATATATAAAATTTGTATAAAATACATATGAATATGTATATAATCGTATAAAAATTATGTTACGTTTTCAAAAGTTATGCATCAATCTCGTTCATGATTCAAGATAAAATTTGTACTAAAATACAATTTCAAGTTAAATTTTAAAAAATAAAAAATTAAAAAACAAAAAGAATTTAAAAAACACATACTTGACGAAGAATCACACAAAAATTTTAAAAACATTGAAGAAGACAAAAGATTTTAGAACAAAATCTATAAAAATTTTGTATAGAAAATAAGAGTATCACCCTTTGAAAATTATAAGAATGAGGAAGATAGAGATGAAAAAACGTGTGTGAACAATAATATTATTTTTTCTTTTGATAATGAGAAAGAAGGGGAAAAAGAGAAATTGTAACGTGCGAACAGAGCAAATGAGAAGAAAGGGGAAAAGAGAGATTGTAACATGTGAATATACAAAATTAAAGAGAAAATTCAGTCCATTTATTAATACTATATCCGCAAATGAGTCTCAAAATTGATAATTTTTCAGCCAAAATGTGGTAGAATCTCGTTTTGTTTTGTAATATAAAACTATATTTGGTAAATACTACAAAGCATCTATATATTTTGTAATATTAATAAGTTAATTTCTATTTAATTTATGACAATTTTAAATTATAAAATTAAAAATATTTTTAAAAAAAAAATTTAAGGTATTTGCAAAGTTTTAGGAGAAAATAAGTGTTTCTCGAGAGTATCAGAGCTGTTTTTTAGAAGCTAAATTATTTTCTCCCCAAAAGTACTTTTTGAAAAGCACGTTTGGAAACAATACAATTAGAAACACTTTTTAAAAGTTTAGTCAAACACTAATTGTTTGCTCAAAAGTGTTTTTTAAAAATTTATTGGCCACACATAAATATTTCTCCCCCAAAAGCAATTTTTCAAAAGGCACTTTAAAAAAAAAAAAGAAAAAATTACATGGCTTAGAATACCTAGATACTATATTTACCATTCTAAGCCACTTTCTTAATGAATTAAACTTTATAAATATTATTTACATTTTATAGAAAATTCTAATATAATAACTGTATACATAACTTTACCGTATTTCAAGATATTTTTTATGCTATGTTATCAAATCACACTCTCTCTCACCTTCTCCATTTTCTCCTATATTCTCTCCACATCTTCCTCCAAAATTTTGGATAGAATATTGTGAAAAATTATTTTCAATGTAATTATTTTCAATAATGTATACAAACAATAAGAATGTTTACGTATAACACATATATAAAGTAAATTAGTACCGATTTATAAATAGCAAAATACATATAATTTATTTGTCTCTGTATATCACTATCATGGTATTAATTTATTTTTTTTCTCTCTTTTTCTTTAATTTATTCCTTTTCAAATTAATTTAAGTTTTTGTTACTATTTTTGGTATTTCTTTTGTTTTTTTTAATTTTATTTTTTAATAAAAATTAAGTACAATAGCTAACTATATTTAGACTAACTAAAACAAAATAATTTGATTACAACAAGAAATAATTTATAAAAAATATAAAAATCACTAACATATTTATTAAAATTAAATATTTAATATATTATTATTTTTTTAATTCGGTTCGGTTTGTTTTTTTAATTCGGTTCGGTTTTTGGTTTTATAATTTCGGAATTTCTTTCATAAATGTTAGTTGATCAATTTTTTATTTCTCTACTCCTTTTTTCGTTTTTTAATTTTTTTATCTTTTTCTAATTTTTTTAAATTTTTTCTCAAATTATATTATTCCTTTCTTTTTCACCGTAATCTAATTTCTCTCTCAAATTTTGTTCCTTTCTTTTTTTTTCTTTATTTTTCATCTTATTTATTTCTTATTTTTTAAAAAATATCAAAAAAGGAAAAAGGAAACCTTAAGGGAATATTTTTTTCAAATTATCAATTAATTTAATTATTAAATTTTTTTAATGGAGGTATCCTCTTAGTCCTACAAATAACATTAATTTCGCCTCTCTATGATACCATCACAAATATATCTATACCGGCATGGTATCATGGAGGACTACTGTTTCAATGAATTAATCTTTAGTACTTCGTGATACCATCACAAGATATCTATATACTAGCATAGTACTATATCATTTCTGTTTCAATGAAGCACTCTTTAATTTCGTGATACCATCACAAGATATCTAATGGGTATGGTATCATGGAGGACCGTTTTAGTCCTTCAATAAGACACTCTTTGAGTCCCTCCAGATACCATCACAAGATATCTATATATCGGCATGGTATCATGGAGGACTCGATTCAACCCTTCAATAAGACACTTTTTAGTCCTCCATGATATCTTCATAGTATATCTATATACTAGTATGGAATCATTAAGGTCGCCCCTTCAATCCTTAGGAGAAAATCCCCGGCCCTTAGTGATACAACCATAGTATGTCTATATACCGTCATGGTATTATTAGGTCTCGTTTAGTCCTCAATGATACCAACACAATATATCTATATATTGTCATGGTATTATTTAAGTCTACTTCAATCCTTCAAATGAGATACTACTCGTCCTCAATGATACCATCACAATATACCTATATAATATTATATCATTCAAGTCTGCCATTCCTCAATGATACCATCACTATGATATCTATATATTATCATGGCATCATTGTGGCCTTTCCTCGTCCTTCACTGAAAACACTCCTTCAGTCTTCCATGATACCACCATAGTATATCTATATTAGCATGATATCATTAAGGTTCGTCGGGTCTTTTTCAACAGAACTTTCAATCTTCAATGATACCATCGTAATATATCTATATACTACCATGGATCATTGAGGTTTACTTCGCCCCTTCGCGAAATACTACTCCCTACTCTTATGATACCATCACAACATATTTATATACTAGTGTGGCATCATTGAAGTTTGGTTCAACTCTTCGTTGAGACTCTACCCTCCATGATACCATCACTATCTGAGACTTCATGTCGATATCATTGAGGTTCGCTTCAGTTCTTCAATGAGACATTCTTCACTTTTCCATGATACCATCACATAGTATACCTATACAATATTGTAGTATCATTGAGGTTTGTCTTTCTCCTCACGATACCCATCAAAATATATTTATATATCGCCATGGTATCAATACAGGCCTCTTTCGTACCCTTCGAGACAACTCTAATCCTCTATGATACCTTCATAGTATATCTATATACTAGTATGAAATCATTAAGGTCTGGCTTCATTCCTTTAGTAAGAAAATCCTCGCTTTAAAATGATGTCATCACAATATCTCTATATATATCTAATATGGAATCATTAAGGTTTGTTTAAGTCCTCAATGATACCATCACAATATATTTATATACTAGTATGGTATTATTGAGGTCTCCTTCCGTCCTTCAATGAAACTCTTCGCTCCTCCATGATGCCATCACAATATATCTATATACTCATGATGGCATCGTTGATGTATGTTTCATTCCTTCAATAAGATACTCTGCTCTTCCATGATACCAACATAGTATATCTATATTGGCATGGTATCATTTAGGTCTCGTTTTGATCCATCGTTGGGGCATCTTCATGTCCTCTATGATACTACATGGTATATATCATATACTGACATGGTATCATAGAATTTACACTTAATTTTGATATTTTAATTTTTATATCGCTAGCAAGTTAATTTTTTATAATATAATTACAAATAATTAGGTCATATTTTAGATATAAGTTTTTGTTTTCATTTGCAAAACAAAAAAATTATAAAAAAAATTCTTTATCACTTTATATTTTTGATAATAAACTAGTAGAATTTTAGTATTTTTAATTACTTTTTATTATAGTCTAGTTATATTTTTTTTTTATTAATATAGAATAGTTAGTTCATTTTTTATATTTGTATTTTTATTTTTATTTTTAAAAAAAAATACAAAACCAAAAATATAAAGATAATTTATGTATGTGATTTTGTTATTTTAATATAAATTACTCATTTTTTAAAAAAACTAAAAAAAATAAAAAAAATAAAAAAAATAAAAAAAATAAAAAATATGAAAAAAATTATAAAAATGTTACTAAATAATATCTCTATAAAAGAATTAAAAAGACAAAAAAAAAAATATAATAAATAAGAAAAGGACAAAGCAATAAATGAATGAACAAAAATAATAAATGAAAAAGAAAGACAATAAATATAAGGACCAAAAAAGAGAAAAAGCTCTCTTTATCCCAAATACTAATGAAATTAGTATGAAAAGGAACAAATCAGGATAATTAATTTATTTTAATGGGATATTTGTGTACTATTCCAAAACATTTCTTATCATTGCAGGTCCAAGTTAAAATAGGCGTAAGTTAAACGTTTCTATTATGAGTTAAAATAGGCTTAAGTTAAACATTTCTATTATGAGAAAATGGCACAGTGTAACAACAAGACACATAATGATAATTAACATTAACCATATCTTAAAAAATTGGCATACAATTACCATTACATGTGTTTTGGGCTACTACATACCATTTGTTTTCCATTCTTTCCCATAATTTTAGCTCTCTTTCTCATTTTTTCTCCTAAAATCTCTCCATTGATATCGTAATTTCCCAAAAATATTCTAAGATTCTTACACAAATTAAGAAACAATAACATTAATAACATATTCTACATTCTGCCTAGTAGTAATAATAGATTAAGAAACGCTAACATTAGTACCATGTATATATTTTTTGAATTGAAATAAGAATTTTTTTTTATATTAAGTCAAACCTCTAGCTATTATAAATAAAAGTACGCAAATATCTAGTTTAATGATTTTGCATACCAAGAAGAAGGAATGTATTTGTTAACTAATTTAACCAAAAAAATGGAAAGAGTATGAATGTAAATAATTTAAAAAAAAAAAACACCATTAGTCTTTCCTCATTGAGTTACGATCATAATCGGCGTACACTATTTTAATATAAGTTTTTTCTTATAGATATTTGTACTTGAAATTTACCACACAAGTATGACATTAATAATTATTATCGTGTTTTAATATATAATATATTTTTTACAAAATATTATTGCACAATATTTAAGTTGACCGCTATAGAAGGGTAGTGCTTACAAAGAGTGTATTGTTATACTAAATGTCACTGTTGTTATAGGTAGAATGTTGTTATAGAGAAGTAAAATATAACATGAAAAATTAATTTTGGAGAAAATCGTGTTATTATAGTGAAATGTTATTATAACAAATGACTATTATAACGAGGTTTGACCGTATACAAAATAAAATCCATATTACAAAACATAGCATTAGATTTTCGTTTACACTATAGCAATATATTTTTACAAAACATATATAAGGAAACTATCCAATTACGACAAATTTCTTCCCTAATTTAAGGGATTAGAGGTTGCTTGATTTTTAAATAATTTTTCATGTTCTCTTCCACTTTTTTTCTTTCTCACGACTCTCTTCCTAATTTAAAGGATTAGATATTGCTTGTTTTTAGGCTCAAATGAATCTTTTTCATTTCTTTTTTTTCTCTCTCACGGTTCTCTATCAACTTAGATTTCTTTTTTCTAATTCAATTTATTTTTGTTATGGAAATTCGAACTATTTTTTCACCAATAGCAAATTTAATAATGGCTAAATAATGATAAATAAGAAGCGTAAAAGTAAATAAAGAGAATACCAAGATTTGACGAGGTTCGGCCAATTATGCCTAAGTCTCCTGACACCACTACAAATATATTCCTCCGAGCCATAAAAAGAGAGAAAATTAACTAAGCCTTTAGAAGAGTTAGAAGACTTCAAAGTTTGGTAAAGTCGAGTAATAAAATGGGAGGTTTTATAGCCTAAGGTTGCCTCCCACTTCAACTTCTCTTCCAATGTGGGACTTGAGCCAAAAAACCAACAAATCTCCACCTTGGCGAAAAAGTCCCAAAAGTTACAAAATATTCTCTCACAACTATCTCTAGTAGTGTCTTCAAATGCACCTATGGTGCTACCCATCTGCAATTCACGATATTGATCAAATCATACAATGTTGAAATTTATCGATGTCACTATCTTTGGTCATCATATCTCGCAGATTTTCACTGCCTGGATCTTCCGTAGTATTTCAATCTTCTTCCGTAACTCCCCTTACAAAATGATATCGAACATCTATATGCTTCGTTTGTGCATGATAGACTTGGTTCTTTACTAACAAATAACACTCGATTGTCACAATGCACCTTACGTGCTTTTGACCAACTCCCAAATCTTTCGCAACCCTTGAAGCCAAATAGCCTCTTACCTTCCGTAATGCTCATATACTCGCCTATGTAGTAGACAAAGCGACTCGTTGACTCGCAAAGCAGACTTCCAACTAACTCGGTGTCTTTGTAAGTGTAAAACAAATAATCCGTAGTTGATCTTCGTTTGTCCAAATCACCGGCATAGTCTGAATCACAATATCCAACTACATATTGACCAATCTTTTTATCCCGCTCAAATAATAACTCAACATCCAATGCAGACTCAATATACCGTAGAATCCATTTGACAGCTTGTCAATGTCCTTTACTGTGATCATGCATATACCGTCACGCCTAACTGCTTGTGAAATGTTAGGTCTTGTACACACCATAGCATACATATCAAGCTACCAACAAGAGTTTGCATAAGAAATTTTTGCCATTCTCTGCTCAAAGATCATTCTTCTGAGATAAATCGCACTAAGTTTCATATGAGGAGTGCGGAGTACTCTACAAATTTTGACTTGTCATTCATGTTAAAACGTTGCAACACCTTTCGCATATTGCTTCGAAAGTTAGATGAAGTTGCCTAATCGTCTGTCTCTCTATTTATCTCCATGCCGAGAATCTTCTAAGCTTTCCCTAAATCTTTCATCTCAATTTCTTGCTTTAGTTTAGCTTTCGCCTTTTGTCAATTTCTCCAGAATTCCTTGAAGCTATCAACATTCATCAACATAAAGAAGAAGCATAGGATAAAGATCCATTCAGCTTATAAATACACACAATGGTCGTATTTTGCTTCTTATGTACATCCGCCCCAACATAAACTTGTCAAATCGCTTGTACTAATTGCCTTGGAGATTGCTTCAATCCGTACAATAATTTTTCAAGTTTGCATACCATATTTTCTTTTCCAAAGAATCTTGAACCCTTCTAGCTCAGCCATAGATTTCCTCCAAGTCTCCATGTAAAAATGCGCTTTTACATCAAGTTGAACTAGTTTCAAATTCAATGAGCTAGCCAAGGCCAATAAGATTCATAAGAGGAATGTTTCACTACCGGAGAAAACTTCATTATAGTCAATTCCTCCATCTCGAGCATAGCCTTTAGCTACCAATCTCGCCTTGTAGCGACTGCTTTTCTTGTCGTAGAAATTCTTCTTTCTTTTGTATATATCCATTTGCATCTAATAGCCTTCTTTCCTCTCAGACTTGCTAGCTTTCCATGTCTAATTCTTATGAAGAGATCGCATCTTCATTCATAAAATTCTTCCAATTTCATCTTCGGAACTTTGATTGCTTCTTGATAAGTGGTAGGAATTTCATCATTCACTATTATAGATGGCATGAGCCACCATATCACTAAATCGAGCGTGCTCAGGTCTTACCCTGTGGATTCCTTAATGCAATTGGTTCTTCTTTGGCTTCGGTGAGGTCCTCAAGGTTGGAACTCCTTTCTTCATTTGACTCCTCTTCTCGCCATAGGAGTTTCTCCATCTCCGTACATAACTCGGATCGATTCTCCTTTCAAACTCCACCGCTATGAGCACTATTGATCTCGTTGAATGTCATCCTTCAACATGGCGTGTGATCTATCAAAGTTAACATCTCTCGGCTAAAGATTATCTTCTCTTTTGTTTCAAGAAATTGCATGTATCTCACACTTCGCAGTGATCCCATAAAGAGCGGTTTCTTTGCTCATATCCAACTTCAATCCCTTCACATGATAGTATGCAAGTGGAACCAAACACACGTAAGGAATCATAATCGTTAATAGGTTTTCCTGCATCAAACCTCTAAAGGGAGTTTTACCACCAATAGTTGTTGATGGTAAACGATTAACAAGATGTCTTGCATCTTTACAGCTGCTTCACTGAGCCCGTCAACTCAAGATACAGACACATACACCAACTTCTCCTAAGATTTTGTTTATCCGCTCCCACCCCGTCTGGGTTGTGGTGTATGTCTAACTATGAAGTGTCTCATAATACCTTCATCTTGACAAACTTTATCAAACTGGATCATTCGATATTCACCTCCGTTGTCTATTCTAAGGCGTTTGATCCTTTTGCCAATCTGAGTTTCAATCATCTTTCCACTTTAAGGAAACAATTTACCACTTCATCCTTTGACTTCAAGGGTGTACACCCACACTCTTCGAGAAGTCATCAACAAAGTAACATAATAGTGTTTCTCTCCCAAAGAAGCCGTTCTTGGAAGGACCCCACACACGAGGAACATAATCCGGTATACCTTTAGTATCATGGATTGCAGGACAAATTTCACTCTCTTCGCTTTTCCATCACGCAATGCTCGTGCAGAAATTACCATGTTTTCGCGTATCTTCAATAATCCTTGCTTTGGGCCGTGGTTGCAAGGATTTTCACCCGCATGCCCACCGCACGTGCCACAACTTAGCTGCATCCACCCATCATCAAGAGTTGCAATCGCGCAAAGGTCCTAACAATTGTATTACCATCATAAGAATACAAATTATTCTTTTGGGTGCCTTTTAACATCACCAGAGGTTCAGAGACTATTTTCAAGACTCCATCTCGCGCATTGTCACCGTCAATCCTTTGATTCTAGGACTCCCAAAGAGATAAGATTTTTCTTCATGTCGTACATACCTGACCTCACAAAACTCTAATTGATCCTTCATGATTCTTTAAGTAGATCGAACTAATTCCTATTGTTTTCACAAAATGTTTGCCTATATAGACAACTCCACCGTCTAAATCTTTAAACTCAAAGAACCACTCCCTGACATGAAAATATGTTGATTGCATGTCGAGTCAAACAACCACTTGTCGATCGCGCCTTGTGGAGGTTGTAGCAACCAAAGGAAAGATCTGAATCTTTATCATTGTATTCGTGAGCACATGACTCGCAACAACTTTGCATTTTTCAACTTGCCCTTATTTTTCAATTTCGGGAAATCTTTTTCCAAGGCCCCTTCTCTCTATAAAAGGCACATTCATCTTTACTTGGTTCGCTCGACCGAGATTTCCTCTTCTTCCTTTTCTTCGATTTTGTGGTCCGCCTCTAGCTACCAATGCTTCGCAACCACCTCTCGCATGCTTGCTTTCCTCCTCGTCTTTTTCCTCAATTCATGACTACTATATAGAGTACTACATATCAATCGAGGAAACTTTCTTCCCATGAAGTAACATAACTTCTATAAATTCATACTCTTCAGAAGTGAAAACAAGAACATCAATGCGATCTTCATCTTTGAAAGTTTCATCAAGATTTCAAACCGCCTACCGCTCTTGTTAAAGCAAGTATTATGATCGCTCTCATGGTGGTACCCGTTGATAACTAAACTGAATAACTTCTTCTTCATAAAGCGACAGACTCGCTTCAAGAAATTCTCCTCCAATGCCTTCCATAGCTTACTTGCATAAGTTTCTTCGAGAATGAATATTTCGCTTCCTGAAAGGTATGATCCAATAGTACCACACGCCAACCGATTGATGGTCTTCCATTCTTTTTCTTCAATTTATTATGGTTTCTCCTCTTCAATAGCAATGTCTAGACCTTTGGCCGGAAAGCGCATCTAGAACTTCACCTTGCCACATCCCAAAATGACCCGCATAAAGAAAAATATCCACCGCAAATCTTGCATTTAGCTCAAAGAAATCTCGTCAAAATTGACGATGAAGATGTCACTGGGTTGATGTAGTGAAAACCGTGGCTTTCAAAGTCTCGCCATTATCATCATCCATTTTTGCTATAAAGTGAAAAAATTACCGCAATAATTTAGCCTGAAAATGTAAATTTAAAATTCTTAGAAAAAACTAGAGGGGTCACACCTGGCCCCACTTAAAAGCCGCTTTCCTTATATAGAACTTTCCTAGACATGCACTTAATTAGACAATATATTACTTAGCAATTTTAACACAAACTTAAAAAATAATCTCAAGAAATTTTTTCTAAGTGTGGAAGATAAGTTAAAACCGCAACTACAGCATACTAAAATTTCAAGAGAAACGCAAACTAAAAAGCTTCCGATACCAATTATTGTGGAAATTCGAGCTATTTTTCCACCAATAGCAATTTAATAATGGCTAACAATGATAAATAAGAAGCAGAAAGCAAATAAAAGAGAATACCAGATTTGACGAGGTTCGGTCAATTATGCCTAAGTCCCCCTGACACCACTACAAATATATTCCTCCGAGAATTTACAAAAGAGAGAAAATTAACTAAGCCTTTAAAAGAGTTAGAAGGCTTCAAAGTTTAGTGTGTCTATAACAAAGGGGGAGGCTCCCTTTTATAGCCTAAGGTTGCCTCCCACTTCAACATCTCTTCCAATGTGGGACTTGAGCCAAAAAACCAAATGTTTTTACCATACGACATATCAAATACAAATAAAAAATTTATTTTAATTGGTAGATCTCACATTCAAAAATTAATACACAATTAATTTTTTAGTGTTATTTCGTATTTTTAATTTTTTTGCTTGATTTGTTCGACATTAGTTTTCAATATTTTTAGAGAGAGTAGCACTTTTAACAATAGTAAATTCTGTAAATGACACAAATCATATTTCATACATACTTATGCACATGTCAATTTTTAATATTTTAAGACTAATGTATATGTAATTTGAACACATTTTAACAATTGTTACAACATATATATCAAAAATTATATGTACCAAATTTCATAAAATTTTATACATCGCCATACATATCTCAAAATGATACAAATCACCATTCACATTTAATACACATGTCATAATGAAAAGATTTTATTACGAATGTATACAAAAGTTATACACATTTTACAATAATAATATCTCAACTTTTTTATATAATTCACTCACAATTTTCGTGGTATTAAGACTGTCTATAATTCATATGAAATATGTATATCTCGCCAAGGCTTTTTCACTATTTTACGATAAAAATTTGTATAAAATACATATGAATATGTATATAACCGTATAAAGCTCATGTTACGTTTTTTAAAAAATCATTCATCGAATCTCACTCTCAAATTAAGTATAAAATTTATATAAATTTTGTATAAAATATAAATTCATATTGCAGAGAACAACCACAAAAGAATACTAAAAACCCACGATATTTGACGAAGAACCACACAAAATTTTTTAAAACATTGAAAAAAAAAAGATTTTAGGGACAATATCTATAAAAATTTTGTATAGAAAATAAGAGTATCACCCTTTGAAATTATAAGAATGAGGAAGATAGAGATGGAAAAATGTGTGTAAACAGAATATTGATTTTTTCTTTTGATAATGAGAAAAAAGGGGAAAGAGAGAAATTGTAACGTGTGTGAACACACAATGAAAAAACGTGTGTGAACAGAGTAAATGAGAAGAAAGGGGAAAAGAGAGATTGTAAAATGTGTGAATAGATAAATTAAAGTGGAAATTCATCCCCATTTATTAATATTCAGATCCGTAAATGAGGCTTAAGATTTGGACAATTTTTCACACCAAAACTGAGTGAATTTGCTTTGTTTTGTAATATAAAACTATATTTGGATAAAACTAAAAAAATATGGCTATATTTTGTAATATTGAATCTTATAACCTGTTTGGCCAAACTTTGGGAAGCCAAAAATACTTCTTTTTTAAAAAATTTTTTTAAAGTATTTGACCAAGTTTTAGGGAGAAAATAGGTATTTCCGAGAGCACGCTTTTTTAGAAGTTAAATTTTTTTCTCAAAAAGTACTTTTTTGAAAAGCACGTTTGAGAACAATATAATTAGAAACACTTTTAAAAAGTTTAGTCAAACACTAATTGCTGCACAAAAATATTTTTTAAAATTTATTGGCCAAACATAAATTATTTCTCCCAAAAGTACTTTTGAGAAACAATTAATATTGATTAATTAGTGTAAATCTTACAAACAATTAAAATAAATGATAATTAAACTTCATAAATTTCCATAAAAAATTTAATTATAAATTAAAAATTTTTTTAATTTTTTTAATTTTTTTAATTTTTTTAATTTTTTTAATTTTTTTAATTTTTTTAATTTTTTTATTTTTTATGTTATGTATTCAAATCACACTCTCTCTCTCACCTTCCCCATTTTCTTTCTACGTTATGTCCCCATCTTCCCTCAAATTCTCATATATATATATATATATATATAGAGAGAGAGAGAGAGAGAGATTAAACAAATTTTATTTTTAGACAAAAGATTGTGAAAATTATTGTGAATGAAATTATTTTCGCTTATATATACAAACAATAAGAATGTTTACAATGTATCACATATATAGAGTAAATTAGTACCGATTTATATATATCAAATTACATACAAAATCATACAATGCATATCACGCAATGTATACAATCTATTAATATCGCATATAAAAAGGTGATTCGACTTTAAGTTTTGGTCCCTGTTATTGTGTTTTTATTAATTTTAAGCATGCCTAATATAATATGATTTTAGAGAAAAATATATCCACTAAACATGATTTTAGGAGAAAATAAAATTCTACTTAGCATGACTTTTAAAGGTTGAATACAAAATTGGCTACATAATATTATTGGTTTGAAGTACTCTTTTGCTAAATATGTTTTGATCAAAAGAATATTAGTTTTATGTAAAACTTATACTTATATGTCAATTTCCCATTATTAACTTTTGCTAGCAAGGAACCTAAGGTTGTCCAACAAAGCACACAATAAAATAATATTTATTTTAATTTTATATTTAAAAAAACAAAAAAAACATGTAATTTAATTAAAATACAAAAATAAACACATAATTAAAAATTAATTAAATTGAAAACTTAACCTTACTAAATCACAAAGGGGGCGGTAGGGGTAGGGGTCAAAAGGCGAGAGGATGGGTGTGTATCAAGGGGGGAGGGGGCGGTGGGGTTTAGGTGGGGAATTGCCGGAGAGGTTGAGAGAAAATGAGAGAAGAGAGAAATGGGGAAGAAAGGAAGATCAAGGTAAATTAAATTGAACAAATTGACAAACGGAGTCGGTGAGTCCATCGATTTTTTTAATCAACTGAGTTGGCATGATTTTGACCAAAAATCGAGGAACTTAATGACTCTGTCCATCGATTTTTTGAATTAAAATAAAAATAAATTTATTTTCATATTATTATCTTTATTTTTAAAAAATATAAAAAAACTAAAAAAAATAAAAAAAATAAAAAAAATAAAAAAAATAAAAATATTTTTAATTTTTTAAATTATTATCAACCATGTTCACGTGTTCACTCAATTAAATCTCGAAAAGTAATTGCAAGTAAAATTCAAAAAATCAAGGAAAGCAGTTCACATTAAAATTATTATAAAATAATTAAAAATTTAAAACCGAGGACAAAGCCTATCTCACGGCTTTATAACCAATCCTATCCTAAGTTGTTGGCCACGTTTTTAGACCTCGTTTTTTTTTTATAGTAAAAGAATTTTTGTGAAACAATATCTATAAAAATATTGTATTAATGAGAGTATCATCCTTTGAAAATTATAAGAATGAGGAAGATAGAAATGGGAAAACGCTATGAATAGAATATTGATTTTTTTTTTTGAAAATGAGAAAGAAAGGGAAAGAGAGAGATTGTAATGTGTGTGGAACACAATGGAAAACGTGTGTGAACAAAGAAATGAGAAGAAATAGAAAGAGAGAGATTGTAATATTTAGAATACACAAATTAAAGTGAAAATTCATCCCATTTATTAATATTCATCCGTAAATAAGGCTCAAAATTTGATAATTCTTCACCAAAACTGGAGCAGAATTTGGTTATATTTTTGTAATATAAAACTAAAATTGGTAAATACTAAAAAGTATCTATATATTTTATAAAATTGAATCTTATAGCATGTTTGGCCAAATTTTTGGGAAGCCAAAAATGTTCATTTTAAAAAATTGAGTTTATTTAAATCAAGTTTTAGGGAGAAAATAAGTGCTTCCGAAAGTATCAAAACTGTTTTAGAAGCTAAATCTCCCCTTCCCCCCTAAAAAGACTTTTCTAAAAGCATTTTGAGAAAATACAATTAGAAACACTTAAAAAATTTAGCCAAACACTAATTGCCGCTTCAAAATGCCTTTTAAATTTATTGGCCAAACACAAATTAACTTTTCAAAGATTTTTTTTTAAATACAACTTTTAAAAAAATACTTCCCAAAACACTACAAGAAATTTAATTTTTAGCGATCGGATATGAATTCAGTCGTTAAACATGTATATATAGCAACATAATTTTTTCGAGGAAAAGTCCTTAGCTGAAGATCAATTATGGTTAGTATTGGACGCAAAAATTACATCCAATTACTATAATAATAAAAATCATGGTATTTTTCCCTTAAGATTTCAAGCAACTTCCTCCTCGGTCAAATATCAATGTGTAAGCCAGAAGCAGATTGTCAAATGGGAAAAGAGCAGATGTAAAATTATATCTGGGAATTTAGTCAAAATTGGTCTGTGAATTCTAGCGCTTTTCCATCCATTCGCAACAGATAATTCACCATTTCCCTACCACCAGCAGCAGAAACAGAAGATAAACATCATTGCTTCAACCATCTGCAGAATATATCGATATACTACAAATAGAATAGCTCCCCACTTCCCACCACTCAGGCCCTCCTCAAGAATAGATACACAACAAAAATAAATACACCGCAAAAATATATATCCACTCAAAACTGGCCTCTCAATTTTTAGTTATGTTGAGCAAAATTAGGAAATAGATATCCAAAACCCCAATCGCATGAGAAATTTCTGGACGTTTAGAAAAGTCATACCAGCTTCGTGGGGTAATCAGTTCAACCCCACTGTTAAGAACAAGCTTTTACTGGTAAATCATTGTCATTTCTTATTCTATCTTTATTATGTGTTAAATAGTATAGAGAATCAACAATTTTAGGATAGATAACAATCTGTTTTTTTATATATTTCATATATTTTTTGAATTTTATTTCTGAATTTGCAAGAAGAACGAGGTTTTCTTCATGCTTCTTTTTCTAGAAATGGTAGCTCATTCGAGTTCATTGTCTGAATCTATATATGAAGTTCTAAAGTTTTATTATTCTTATTTCTAGGGTTGATTTTATTTTTCTTTTCACAATTGTGGCTTGATTTATTGAAAATGGGTGAGGGTATGAAATGATATGTTAATGTTGATTTTGGTTATAGTTTCCATCATTTCTGATTCTACACTGATATGTTCCTTTCTGTTTAGTTTGCAATGTGTATGGGCTTCTCTTATAAAGTCCACTGTTTGCTTTTATTTCAAAATGCTCAATGAAGATTTAGTGTTAAAATGAGGTTAGTTTATCATGACTTACCGATTGCATTTTCTATGACTAGTAGCTCTTGGCCTATGACTCCGAGTCTCATGTTGATGTTGACAGTTTATGCTCTTGGATATATACTTTCTAATCAATCACATTGATGCTCTGTTATTTCAATGACATTGTGAAGCTACCAAAACTAGAGAGGTCAGTTTATCAGCTACTAAAGAAAACTACCTTGGGTTTCTTCTATCAAAGAAACTCCTCTTTGATTTCTGCTTCTAAATAAAGACATTCAAATTCATTGTTTGATATGAATCTAGATGGCACTAGTGTCACTTCAACTAACAATTTTGGTGATGATTCCATTAGACAAGCCAAAGGAGGGACATTTGTAAATTCTAATAGAATGAATGTATTTACTGGGATGAGATCACAATTTTCCTGAAATGGGTAGCAACACTGATAAATTGGTTTTCAACAGAGAAGAATATAATTACTAGAAAAGTAGAGTTTAATTTTTGCAGAACCAACGGATATCTCATAGAACGAGTTATACTAGTGAATTTGAATCACTTGACATCTGATGATACTTTTGTTGATTCTATGGATTTTAATATCAATATGGAGCAACCAGGAACTGAAGTTCAAATTATTGAAAATCTATCTCAGAATCTAGAATTCACAATATTTTTGTCATCTGAAAAAGCAGTTGAGTGATAGTTACCTTAGCTTTGGGTTTAGATAGCTTTGGTTTAAAGAGACAATTTCTTATTTATTTATTAAGTTTATTTATTTATTTATTTATTTCTTTGTGCATTTTTAGGGAGGGGGATTTTCATATGCAAGGCTTTCAATTATTTGAAAAATTTGTGACATCATTAACATTTGAAAACTTTTGTTTTTGCTTTTTCATATATTTTTCGGTGATAGAAAAGGAAAATTATCAGTTTTTATTGTCTTGAAATTTATTCTCCAATGTGTTAGAATAATGATTATTACTTAGAAATTATTCTATACTAAATATAAGCACAAGAAATAAGTTAGGTGGGACATGTACTATTTTCTTTTCTTTACTTTAACTTATATTTCATAATACTATCTTATCAGTGGAATGTGCTAATTAAGTAATTTTGAGAGATCCTCTTAAATTAATATGATATCCATATAAAAGTTAAATCTGTATATCTTTAATCAATATGTAAAATTGTCAATAGGTGACCTTGTACATCATGTTGAGAATCTTAAAGTCAGTGTATAGAGTGTTGGAGCACTAACCATCTTTTCTTTGCTAATACACACTGCTACACTAATATAAATGTCAACTGTCCTTGTCCACTACATATCATATCAACTAAGTAGAAGCAGTCAATCAACTGAGTCTAATCCATAATAAATTAAATCAGAAATTATCAATAGGCAAACAAGTCATCAATTACAATTGTCATCCGCATTGAGGCTAATTGTAGGCAGCATCTATGTCATGGCAGGTATTTAGTTAGATGGCTTACTGGATGGATCCGTATATGCTGAATAATCATAGCTTGTGATATTGACACAAAAGTGAATTTTGCGCTGAATAAAGAGGTGTAAGAGCTAACCATGAAGCAACATTGTATGAGAGTATAGAAGTGTGAACCTCGTTAATTAGCCTACAGAAGGTTGCCACTTGAAGTCAGACTTCATCGATAATGTCCATTGTAAAGCAAGGTCAGTTTAGAACCTTTTTTTCTTTTTTGTATGTGTAAACAAATAATTTGATATGCCTAACATTAGGTTTATATATTTAATGGCATATATTAAGTTGACACGAACTTGCTGTAAATTAAGAAAATTAGTGGAAAAGTTCATGTACGCAAGATCAATTTATTGCTAGTTTCTGAATTGCTGAACTTTAAGAGATTTGTTTGAGATTTTTTGTCCTTTGAAGTCATTGTTAAACCGGCAAGTAATTCTTGTGTTAGTTTTTTTATGAAGTGTTTTAGCTTGAAGAATTCTTGGCTTTTTTATGAAGTGTTTTAGCTTGAAGAATTCTTGATTTATTTAGTTCACATATAGTTTTCTACTATGGAGTAGAAGGTGCTTGTGATAATTTATTTCAGGTAAGATGTACGGTTAAACAATATAAGTGTTTTCGAATGAAGAAATGTTTAGTGAATTGTAGTTGACATAAATTTCTATAATTATTTATATAATTTTGCCGAACAACTTCCCGAGTTTTTCTTATTTCCCTTAAGACAATAGTAATTTTATCTTGGATATAGATTTAGATCTCTATATCTTATAGACATGTTTGCTTGCCTATGGGTATCTTATCAACTTTTCAATTGTCCTACATTAGCCTATTTTTTGGTTATTATTTTATTTAATAATCTTCTATCCAAAGTCTTTTGTATTCTAGTGAGAATTTGTAATGCAATAATGAATTCAATGTTATTATATGAGCCTTAAAATCACTTTTTGGTGATTGTGTTTATCTTACCGCATAGGGTGGTGATTAAGTTATGACCAATAGGGTGAGTGATGAGTTATATGGGTTGACCACTCTACTATGGACCCGGTCCTCTATCGTGTTACACACAAACAGAGACACGCATACACGTAAATAAAGCGCAAGAAGATGACAGCATTTATATTTACGTGGAAAACCTCCTTGTTCACAGGAAGTAAAAAACCACGACCTACCCTCGTAGGATTTCTCAAACTCCACTACTATATTCCGAGCAACAATATTACGTACTCTAGCACAAACTAAGAGATTAACCTCCTAATCTCCCACTTGTAACACCTCTATTACAAGCACTTCAAACTATGACACATCAATGTCATCTACTTCAAATAAAACTCAACCGAAATACAAGGCTAACTTCTAGCCGAAATGCTTAACTAACCCTAGTCACGTAAACACAAAAAAACAACCTTTGAAAATAAGAAAACAACTTGTACAAAAATGAGTTTTCTATCTATTTCATGCACTCTTCTTCGTTAATGGCAAACTTCGAACTTGAGCTCGCATATTCAATCCTTGCTATCGAACAAAGAGACAATGGCCGCTTGGAAAGAAGAAGAAGCAAGAGGTTAAAGTCTATTTTTCTGAATAAATGAGTTGTTGAGTTTTCCCCCCTATTTGTTTTTCCATCTCTCTTTTGTCCAATAGGTAAAAGAGAGTGTTGTTCACCTCAACAAGAAAAACTTCCCCATTGGTCAATTACATATGACCTACTATGCTTAGGTCGCTGCAATGCTTCCATGCCGCACTCCGTCGCGCCCGCTATTCTCACCAACATATCAAGCAAAAAAGCAACTCATACCAAGGAGTTTTCCCGCCCAAGCTTCAAATTTGAGTTACACCAAAGACAAGGGATCGTGTCCCCGCATGAGGTTGACATCATTAAAACCAACAATCTAACAATTTCCCCCTTTTTGATGATGACAACCTTCTATCCTTCTTTGCACAACATGCACGTGCTTCACAATTGTATTCCCCTATCACCATACTTACATCATTTTCTTCCCCTGTCTTTAAGACATTCATCATTTTCTTCCCCCGTCGAGTATCTTCCCCTTTGGCATCATAAAAGAAAACAAGAAACCAAGACAAGAGTGCAAAGACAGTTAACTCATGCCACTGAGGCAACACTAACATGAATGAGAATAAAGAAAGCAGGAAAATAAACAATAGAACATGCAACAACCAAACTATTCAAGTAGGTAAGCATTACATTATCATTTCGATCACAACAAGAGAGAATATTACAAGAACCGTCATTTGGAAAACACAATAAGATAGGTTAGACAAAAGTTATGACTGTAGAGGAGAGAGAGAGAGCAATGTGGGACATCATTTGGGGCCGGACAAGCAGGGGTAAGAGGGCGAGATACGTATCGTTAAAGGTTTCATGGGCGTTGAGGAGTTTCTTAGTCAAATCCTTGACTTCAAATGGAGGACTCGCTTCTCACTCGTGTGCCTTAAGCTCCATTGCCTCAAACTTTCTTTTGGCAAGCATACCGAGTGCCGTGATTTTCCTCCCGTAGGCGTAGACCGCACTGTGTCTTCCACCGGTGCGCCTTCAAGCGAACTATCTCAAATTTCTCCTTCCTGCATGCGCAGCGCAAGCCGTTCTATTCGCAAAGGGACTTCTCTGCGAGGCAATCAAGCCGACATTAACGATCGGTTTACACCTCGTCGCATCACGCATTCACATTCTTTCTAGCGTCGAGAGAGTAAACATTCGCTTCTTTGTTCCAACTATCCTCACTCTCGCATTCAACTCCAAAGAATTCAAAACCTTGAAACTAAAGAAGAATCCATAAGCTGTGCCATGCTTCCCATCCTTGACGTGCATTATCTTGTGTATGTGATCTATCATCACACCGCCAGGTTATGGTCAACGGCCGAGCCTCCATCGTGAATAAATCGCTTGAATTCCTCAAGTAATGAATTCTCCTTTCAAATTCTTGGTAGAAGGACTTTGTTAACAAATTCGAACAAAGAATCGACATATTCACCCTTCATCTCTGCTTTCTCGAACACCCTCTCTCCCGTGGTCACTGCCTTAAGCTTGGCAATCAAAGAGATAAACCGTCTTTTGAGCACATTCGCCACCAACCGACCTGATTCCCCTATTGGGTACCTTGAGGATGGAACCGAGCACTTTGCTCATTTAGCATGAAGATGACTCCGCTCACCTTGCTAAAGATCTCGGGTACCATTTTCAGCAAACTCCAACTCATGATAAACTCTTTACCTCAGCCTCATATACGGTAGGAACCGGAGGAACAAACAGTGTTTCACCTTGAAAGGTGACCATCTCCACTAATTCGGCTGATACCGCCATATCACAAATGTCAGATCAAAAATCCTCCTTAACACTCTTTGACTTCGTAAATGAGCTGCCTCGTCCTCCTCGACAGCCCCGGAGATCATCTGCCCTCTCCTCGGAATATTTTTCAAATATTAAGTTAGCTTCAGAATCTCAATTTCAGGATTTCTAGCTGATCTATAGGACAATATTTGTACTACAATAATGAAGAATACTTTGGCAATATATAAAAAAGAATTATCTTATAAACTTGAGAAAAGAATACTTTAAAGTGGCAATATCACTACAAAATTAACCTTGAGCCTGTTTTTACTGTTGTGAACAGGGTGCATCTTTATTGCTTCTTTCCTCAATGTAGCTTTGAGCTCACTCGCTTAGTCATTTGTTAGGAACTCATGATGTATATTTATTTATTTTGATAAAGAGAACCCAATTGTTTATATTTGATACTTACTGAGCCAACATAAAATAACTTGAGTATCCTGTTGTTTTAAATAATAATTGCTACCCTTAAATTTGTTTGTGCAGATTCTTGCTTCTACCAAAACATGAAAGGTAAAAAAAATTTCTCTACGGTAAAATGTGGTGCCTTTTAATGTCTCTTTCAAATTATGTTCTTTATTCAAATATTAATATTCATGTGTGATTTTGTTGTGTTTTATATCTTCCTTATATATATGGACGAGATGTTTCTTTGAATCTATAAGCGTCTAGAGGTGTTAATGTCAGTATTTGTAAAAGATTTTATCTATTGTTTGTGCACAACACTTTTGTAATTCATTTTTTGGATAAATAACACTTTACTTTCCAATGGTACATTCTTACTTAATAGATAAAGAATATTATCAAGATCTTTCATTCTATTGGGTCAATGGTTCATGTTTGACGTTTAATTACCTTTATCAGTTAGTTTCTTGTGTAGGACTCCACTCAAAGTTCTTTGATTATTGCTTTGATAATACTTATACTCTAGTTTATTTACTTGCATTGCTGATATCATTTGTTCTTGCTTTTCAGCAGGACAAATCATGGAAGATGCAATGACTGAGTGTAGCTTGTTTGTCACTAGTTGCTAAGATAGATGAAATTAAAGTTAGTAGGAAGCTAGTGGAAAGTTCATGCCCATTATGCTTGTTCTTGTTAGGGGGTTATTGAAGTTTACATTGTACATGTTACAATAGAGTTAATAACTGACGAATTGGGATGTTTATTTCTTCTGTAATTAACTATTAATTTTATATAGAAATTGATTCTTTGGTATATTTTTTTTATTTACTATATGAGAATGTGGTTGAATGAATTTGAAAAGATGAGTTAGTATTTGGGTCTTAATGAATGACTAGAGATCTTTAATATCGGGATTACCTAATAGTTAAATGGGTATTAGCGAAGGTAAAATTGGTGATTAGCGAAAGGAAAATCTGTTGTTAAAAGAAAATTAATGATTCAAATTTTGCTGCCGCTAGCGATCTTTAACGACCGTATTGTAATCTAGCTCGCCAACTTTTAACATCAAGACTTTTAGCGACCGGTAACGATCGGATTTGTTTTAGTTGTTATAAACTTTTAGTGTCTGGATTTGGACCTTAAACCTTACATAATTTTCCTCGCTAAAAGTCATTTTTCTTGTAGTGAAATAAGCGACGGAAATTTTCAATAAGCTATTAATAATCCATTGGTGTGATTTTTCTTTAAAAATATACCTTCAGATATACATATTGTGTATTATATGTTATATAATAGATAGATATACATTCATATATATATTGTAAGATTAAACAATTCTTGGATAAAATATTTTTGAAAAATTATTGTCAATGAAATTATCTTCAGCTATATATACAAACGATAAGAATATTCACAATATAGCACATACATAAAGTAAATTAGTATTAATTAATATATATAAATACATCAAAATCATACAACCATATCACATATTGTATACACCTATTAATATTGCATATTAAAAGGTGATCTGACTTTTAAAATTTGCTTTCTTATTATTACGTTTCTGCATGCACCTCTTAGTTGTCCAATAACAAAAGCTATTTTGTGATCATATAGTTCATGTGGTGGGACTCCGTAACTGTGTCCATTTCACACAAACAAACAAGGCGCCAAAGAATATTCTTATAGTATTTAAGGTATAAACCACTATAATTAACAAAACATTTATTATATAGTGGCATATACGTTTATACCATGTGCAAATTTGATGCATGTGTTTTTGTAACTGACATATATGCTCTTTTGAAGAAAAATAAAAAGCCGCTGTATATAATTAATTAAAAACTTAACGAAAGTTTTTATTTTATAAAAATACTATATAATATTCTATTATTCAAATTGATCACAATAAATATTAGAAAAGGAATAAACTATGTAATGTAATTGAAATTTAGAAAAATAAGTGCTAAATACAAACTAGATACTGTTATAAAAGTTGTAAAATTACAAATAAAATAAAAGAAAACAAATCAAAAACTTTGTAGAGAGGAGATATTTTATAATGATCTTTATATTATTGTGCATAATATAGAAGAAAAATACTCCTCCTAATTTATTGGAGAAAATTTTTCTGACTTCCACTTTCAAGTAATCAAAATAACTTGGTTCAATTCTAATTATATTAATTTCTTAATTAGCAATTTCTTTCTACTAATTCAAACTAGTTATTGCACCTTCAAGTAACACCAAATGAACATATACATATATATTTGGATTTGTTTTACAACAGATACTCGATTATAAAGACAGCTTGTTCCACATGAATCCCTAATTAGAAAAGGAAATAACAAAAACGATTATGTTCCCCTTTTAAAGTTTCGCAGCACGTTACAAATCACCTAGAGAGGTTTTCGGTTCACATTTTATAAAACATTATACGTATATTTTTAAGTGTTCATTATGTATATAAATTATATAAAATATATCTTTTGTTTTTGAGTATATACATCAGCCACAATTGAAATGAAACTCAAGTTTCTATGGTATATTACATGATTTATGTTTATTATGAGGCAGTACCAATATTAGAAATAGAGATTTTTTTCCATCATAAATTAATGAAAATTTGTGTTATAAAATATAATTTTCCACCCATTTTTCACCAATCCACTCCATCTAAAACGCATGCATAATACATTCTCAACAAGTAGTGGAATACTTCATAATTTTTCCAAGGTGAAAACACTATTCTTTTTTCTTTCTTCCCACGCACCGTGGGAAAGCCACTTAATATTTTTGGTGAAAAATTTCAATGGGGCATTAGTGATTATTTTAGTAGTGTTTTAAGTGATTAATTTAATTTAGAGAACATGCTCAATTTTTTTGTTCAACTTTATCACGTGTTTAGGTGCTCAATCGATGAAGAGTAGTTTAATAAATGAAATTTAATTTACCGACAAATTTAAGGGGACATCGATTTATTCGACTCAAAAAAAGAAAAGAAACTTACCAACATCCATGTACTACATCAACAATATATGAAGAATTAAGTGAAAACTTTATTTTGTCACTCACGCAATAGTCACTAGTTATTGAGGCTTCTTTTATCTTATAATTTAGCGGATTCGAATCTTATACTTTTTGATTCATAAATTTGAGAGGCAAAAAGAAGTGTCACACAACTAATGTCAATTATTTGAGGCACAAAATAAAAATTTTTGAAAACAGCCAAAGTCAATAATAAAATTATTTTTATATGACTTGTAAATCAAGAGCTAAATCGTAAAATCTGTCATTAATGTTTGCATGATATTAAACATCTTACTAAATATTACTTCCCTTATCATGTATTCATTGCCTTGTGGTATATAACCTTAGATATAGGTAAATATTTTTGTGAGTAGAAGTCTTAATAGTACTGCATAGTGCAAATGCTGAGAAGCAATCTTTCAAGTTAAGTTGCTTCATTCTCCATGTTGAAACCAAATTAGTTACAACTTCCAATCTTTTAGAAACATTGAAAATCGGTTTAGAACATAGCAATTTTAAATCAGTAGGTGTAGAGTATTACTTCAATCTGCATCCATCAATTCACCAACGATATGTAAGTTCATAATGTAAAATAATGCTTGGTGAAAATTTTCAAATATATATATGTACACCCACATGTAAGTAGTGGCGGTTTCTAAATTTTGTTAAAGGTGTTCCAATATTTATATACGTATGAAAAATAATTTTGATCGATATAATTTACAATTTTTTATATATAGTATAATTTTTGACGAAGGGTGTTCAACTGCCACCCTATACTATATGTGGCTATGCACAGTAAAAGTATGTTTTTGAATTTGAAACAATATAGACAATTCCAGAGAAAGACCAAGATTTGAAGATGATGGGATGATGTTCCATATAAAATGCATATATTTGTAGCCACTTATTATATCTCATTTGAGTTCTTTTGCCGTTATATGAGTACAACTTTGATTGCCCCGTGCTTGTTACGTGTGTTTGTGTGCAAGATTCATTTACAAGCTAATGAGCACTTTGAAGCTAAAACAAACGCCTTTGAGCTAAAAGTCTAAGTAGAAGTCTGAAAATTTAACCAAGATCGAGTTCGGAAGTCAAAGACAAGTATACATGCAAAAGAATTAAGGAAATGCAAGAAAGGTAACGTGCCCACAAATACATTGTTAAATTTCAGGATTTAGATACTTGGATTAGTTAAGGGAGCAAGAAACTTGCTCATGCCCCCGTCGTGCCAAGCAATACAGGGTAGATATTTCGCCAACTTAATTTTTAAGGATATTTTGGTCCGGTTCATTTATACACACTATAAATATGCTATAATAAGACATTTTTGAAGTGCTGCAAAATTTCTAGACAGTAAGAACATATGTTGGAGTATCAGATTCACTTGGTTTCCTCTTCTTCTCTTTTATCATTGTAATTTTATATGCTTTCAAATACTAAAAAAAAAAAAAAAAATGATAATTGCCATGACTATGATTGGTAAATTTCTTAGTTCTAGGTAGTGCTGCAAAATAAACCCATATTTTGACAGCCCCGCCCAAATCCGCCCATATTTTAACAAGAATGATGACTTTTTAGATGGGCAAAATTAGTTTAAGTCCATCTTCAACCCATAGAAATATGGATATTAATGGGTAAAATATGGGTTAGCTTAATTGGTTAAACTTTCAACTTTTATTCACTCAAAATTCATGATATCATAAAAATGCTATAACTTCTATATCGGAGACTCGAGTCGAGGCGAAAGGGGAGTCGGGGGTCGAGTCCCGGTTGGCGTTGGCCTGAGCCCGTGAGGTCTGGGCGGGGAGTTGGGGTCGGCATCGCTGGGGCCGGGGCCGGGGTCAGAGTCGAGGTCAGGGGTCGGAATCGAGGGTCAAAGCTCTGGGGTTGAGGTCGAGGTGTGGAGTCGAAGCCTGAGTTGGAGTCGTGGCCTGGTCGAGGTCTCGCTTTGGTGTCGAAGTCGTGGCCGAGGTTAGAAATCGGGAGCCTGGAAAGTAGCCTGGCCTGGGGTCGGGTCTGAGTCGGGGTTGGGGTCAGTGGTCAAGGCCTGGATTGGGAGTAGTAGTCGGATTTGGGGTCGAGATCGAGGCCGAAAAGTCGTAGCCTGTGGAATTCAGGTTGTTCCATTCCTCAGTCCTATTCCCGTTGTTTTGTGATAGTTAGTCAGCTCTTCACATTGCCAAGAATCGTGTTTCATGAACGTAAAGTCGACTCCGCCACTGTAAGGTCCCAACTTCAAGAAGGCCTCATTTCTCTCCATCATATTTCCGTCGTAACGCCTTGTAGATAACAACGTGCCTACCTGGCACGCGATTCTTCCGATTTTGACAAGTTGGACGTGTATCCCTCACTTCCAACTTGGGGGGGCCATTGAGAGACTAGCTTGTCTATTTGCATTGTAGCCGAGTCAGCACAATTAGTTATAGGTTGTTAGCATGGTAGTTAGTATTAATGGTTGCTGCCAGTCGCTAGCTTAGTCTTAGATATTTTTAGCTTACTCTTTAGTTGGTGACTTTGTGTATATAATCAACACACTGAGATATGAAAGTTTAAGTTTTCATTTCCCACATAATGAATTCTCTTGGTTCCTTATTCCCTCTCCGTTTATCTCCGCAAGAGCTTCTAGCTTTTGTTTCCAATTCACTGTTAGATTAGTTCAAATTACTCATCTCGAATTTTATGAATTTGGCATACCCCAATATCTCTAAGGATTATGTTAGTTGACTTTGTTTCCATTTTCACTATTTGGGAAGCAAAGGAATAGTTGCATAAAAGCCGCTAATTCAATCCAATTCCAATCGTAACATGAAATTACTTGGTTCGAAGTTTTGTCCAAGTTCTTCCATCTAGGAAGACAAAATCGTTAAGAAGCCAAATAGTCAATTCAAGCTTTTTAATAGAGAGAAGGTAAGACTCTCACTCCAAACTTGGAAGCATTACAAAACGCTACTTAGGGATTGCCCGAATTTTTAGACAAGCAAAGTTTTAGGGCATACCTTAGTGATGGATTAGATGAAGCCTCAAAGATAAATCTTGACTCAACTTGCTGGGGTAATTGCATGTGGAATTCCTATGGTGAAATCCAAACCTTGCTATATAATTCTCATGACTAGTAATGATCAGAATTGGCTAGAAGACTGGGAGAACTCGGATAGAAATAGTAGACAAAAATCGGTGGAGTGATTGCAAAGATGATCTCACAAACTAAGCCGATATGACAAAGGCCAAATGACAACGTATTGTAGAGAGTGTGGTATGGGTCACATGAGTGACCATTTTCCTTTGAACTCCAGAGTCCATATTTTATATGGGACAATAAAATAGAGAGGTTAGATAAATTAGAATGCTCGCATGAAAATACCTACAATACAAACTGATAGAATCATCTCGACTTCTCATGGAGAGGTAATCAGGATAACAACAACATACCTCAAAGTTAACTTATATCAACCACAACAGGCTTGCCAATAGGCCGAGGAGAGTATAATCAGTTGATGAAAAAGATGTTGCTTGATAATTCAAATGCCTGTGGGTAGACATTTGTAATTTGGAGAAACAATTTGGGCAATTAGCAACAAGCAACAACATTCGAACCGCAAGAGCCTTGCCGAGTGACACCAAGACAACTCATAGGTCGGGCTTGTTACACCCCGTAAATTTTCGGCACATAGATGGCCTATTCGCGTGTTGGTTAAGAGTATTTGAAAGCCATACATGCTAGAAAAGGCCCGGGAAAGATCGGACAAGCGCCATATTCTGCCGCGCCGCAAGGCAAATGCGACTTATAAATTGCATTCCAGAATGCAACTTATAAATCGCATTCCAGAATGCGACTTATAAATCGATTCTAATCGACTTATAAGTCCCAAGTATATAAATCTCCCACTGCTTTAAGTTCATTACTCATATAATTTTAAAATTCGCCGAGAACAGAGAAACGAAGGAGATGATATAATTATCGTCCGATTACGCCAAACGCCGTTCAAATTTAAATTAACCTTAGGTACCGAGATATTTAGCGCCAGAGAGCATTTTTACGGATTTTGTTTCGCGAAATACGGCTTCACGAATCGTCGAGCTACTTGACTAAGGTAAGTAGAATTGCCCAAACTAGTGTCTATGTACTCCTAGCAGTAAAGTGAATACTTCTCCCTTCCTCGGATCAAAATAGCAAGTTTTCAATCGCCTTTCTGATAAGCCTAAGTTTAGACGATAATTATATCGAAAGTGACGTCGTCCTTCGAATAGTATTGGGTTTAGTACTAATTGACGTGTATATGAATGTCAGCTTGGGAGAAATAAATGAGACTGACCAGCCTCGTCCGACGATAACTCGAGGTTAAGGTATGCAGCGCTTCCTAAAGTTAGGAGGTTTTAGTCGTATAAATCATAGTAAACTCCGTACTGGAATTCTGAGTTGAATGTTGAGTATTGAGTAAGTTTAGTAAATCTAGCTTTGCGTTGTTGTATCGTATTCAATCCGAAGGTTAGTAAAGCATGCGCCAAAGGAGAGTTAGCATTCCGCATTCCGTATAGCCGATTATATGATTAGCAAGCATGTTGTAGAATAAAAGAAACAGATGTAATAAAGTTAGTAAAAAGTAAAATGATAGACAGTATTTAAAGACATGGCCGCGTACCAGCCATTCGCAGCGCTTTTATGGCCACCAGCCATTAAGACAAAAGAACAGATATTACGCGTATTAGCCATTCGTACGTATAGTATCCTCGTTGCGTATTAGCCAAAATGAATAAATAAATATTTCTGTAATCCGCATAATCCGTAAAGAATCACTATTATACGTAAAGAGATCGAATAAGAAATCGCTTTCGATAGTCTTTTTCAAAGTATACATGCTTGCTATTTATATGTTCTATTTGTTTGTTGAGATTTGATGTGGCGTGAGGGCCCCTTATTGAGCCGCCCCGCCGCCCCCGGTTGGTGTAATCGTGTCGCCCACCGAGCGGGTGGGTTTATGTCACCTGGGCAGGCATGTCTCTGGCTTGACGAAGATGGGATGAAGCTTTCCCCTATATCGGGCCTGACGTACTACAAGCATCGATAACCCCGTTGAGTTTGTGTCCGTGATACCGTCCAAAACATGATATTCCCCGGTTGAGTTTGTGTCCAAGGAACATGTACACTGCTATGTATAGCCCCCGTTGAGTTTGTGTCCAGGAAATGCATCTCTATTCCGTTGCGTATACAGACAGAGTCCTCCGACTTATTGACGGGTTATTTATATCGGAGGCTATGGCTCCGAGCCGAGACCTGTGGGCTTCAGGAGAGGTGCCCTGGCGAGAAGATGAGTGGAGTGACTTATTTTTGGCCGGTTTTGACCCGGTAGTGTATATAGATTGCTTGCTTGTTTGGCGCCATCCTGGCCTTATGGGGTTCGTATTGGCTCTTGCTTGCTACTTGTATATCTATTTATGTGCTATATACTAAATACTAGACAAAGATTGTGCCGTCACGTCTGCTGTGTACGCTCGTCTTATCAAGCATGCAAAGCTTGATTCGGCTCATATCGCCTTCTTCCGCATTCGCCACTTCTTGCTATTCACGCATTACTAGTTATGCTATTTATATTCACTTTTTCGCTGTATTATTTCGCTAAGCTTGCATACTCGGCATCAATCTGTATTGACGCCAAACAAGGCCGCATTACTTTCCCGCAGTACTCATAGAGCCAGGAGGCGATCCCTCGTGATTCCGCCCCGCCTATAGAGTCGTCACCTCCCCGCCATCCGGAGTCCGGGACAGAGGTGCAGATCTTTTCCTTTTTGTTGTACAAGATGGGTAGGCCAGGCCCCGTCCCGATCATTTCTATCGCATCATAGAGGCTTGCATATTGCATATATTTATCTCCCTATGACCGCTGAGCCGGTCGTGTGAGGCCGTGCGCTTGTTATAGCCGTTAGTATTTCGTTTATGTTGGACCGTGGGTGGGGACATAGTTTGATAGTAGTGGTGACCTTGCCGCCACGTAGCTTTCCAATTTTTCCCCATGTTAAGTTTCGTATGACTAGACAAAGATGGTGGCCTATCGTGTCCGCATAGGTTCCTTGATATTAGAATGTTTCGGTTGGGCCGTTGATGTTTTCACAGTGGCTATAGGCCCGCTGGCCGAGGCCGTGTTTACGCCGTTATAGCCCTTTTGTTTCCGTAAACTCCGAGATGTAGCCAACAGCACTGCATGTGTCTAGGCTAACCAAGAAGTGGGCCCAGTCCTACTAAGGCACAAAAGTTACCATACTCTGCATGTGGGCGTACATCGTTGCCATAACTTTAAGGAATGGTAAAGACTTGAAAGTGGTTTCAAAGAAGCAAAAAGATAAATCCACCCCGAAAGGGGAATTAGTCCCTAAGATAGTGATCGAAGGTCTTGAAAAAAGCAAGAGTGCAAAAGATGTACAAATTGTAAGACCCCACCCCATTTCATAGAGGTTGCATAAGAAAATGATGTTTTCAATATTTAGATAATTCCTCAAAATGTTAAGTTAGGTCTAACTGAATATACCATCAAGTTGATGTAATACACGAAGTTCCAAAATATGCTAAGTACATTAAAGATATAATGGCTAATATGATAAGACTCGATAGAGTTTGAAGAGTGATACTCACTAAAGAGCGTGCACTAGAGTGTAGAGTAAACTTCCCGCTTGCTAAAGATCCTAGCTTCACAATTCCTATATCATGAATCTAGGAACATGATGTTGGTAGAGCCTTATGTGATTTGGAGGCGAGTATTAATTTGATGTCATTATTTGTGCTCAAGAGACTTTGGGCTTGGGAGTCCCAGGACCCCGACAATCACTTCACACCTAGCTAATTGGTCTCCAGCAGCGCTTTTAAGGAATTATTAAAGATGCGATAGTTTGGGTGGGGGAGATTTTTTTTTTTTTGCTGATTTCATTATTATTTATTATGATGTAGATGAGGAGATACCAATATCAAATACAATTTAAAAAGAAATCTAGAACTATGGAGACTATAGCTACCTAAGGAGGTGACCGCTACACTGGCGTTGTTGGGGTACCATAGTGAGGTGACGAGCATCTATGCGGTACCAGGTAACACTACATGTACTTAGTTGATTCTTTAGAAGGATATATGTGATTATCTGACATTGTTTGATATTTATTGTGAATTTTGAAATAGGTTATGTCTGATGTGAGAAAATGATTATCTTGATTAATTGACCGTTTAATGATACATTACTCTGGATATCTCGTACACTTGTGATAATTAAAGTTGCCTAGATGTACTTCTATAATATATATATATATATGCTTCATGTATACATATGACATCCATATGTTTATATGATCATTCATACATATGCACGCCCAATGAAAATTATCCCGGACGGATCGGGCGATGGCCCGATGGAAATGGTTTTGTTTTTCAATGGTCAAACCTCACCACTACTTTGACGATATTGGTCAATGATACTTATTGGTGCACATTATTTTTGTGCTCATATTACACTCGTTGCACTTTTTTGTGTGTAGGTTTGAATGTGAATATTAGTTGGATACAATGAGGCAACATGAGTTATCCCATTTGGAGTTTCGAGCGAGCCGTTGACCCATACGTAGCCACGCGGAAGTTGGTGTGTTTTCTCTTATCAAATCTCGTTTAGGATGAGCTACTCGAGCTATCATTGTTTATATTATTTATGCATGTTAATAATGGAAATGAATTAAAATTTTGAAATTGGGTAGCCTATTGGGTTCGTATGTGTCATCATGACTTACAAATTTTTTGGATCGATTGTAAATATAAATAAACACTTAAAGAAAAGAGTTAAAACATTATCACATAAAAAATTACACTCACCATTTTAATTTATGTGACATATTTTCACTCCTGGCTCAAAATTTTAAAAAAAAAAAAAATGAAACTGTGATCGATATAAAATTTGTGTGACTACAAGAACTTCCCTATAAGATGACAAGCGTAAAATTAAATTATTTTTTAATAATATATATGCATATATTTTTAAAAATAAATTAATAATAAAATAATATCATATATTTTGAAATGAAAAGAGTACGATTAACATAAAAGAATAATTAAAAGGACAAAATAGGCATTACCTAAAGTTCGAGAGAAGAATGTTTAATAGTCTTGGGTTAAAACTAGAATTTAATTTAACTTAAAAAAAAACAAAATAGATAAAAATATTTTTAAAAAAATTTTTTTAATTTTTTTAGTTTTTAACTTTTTATCACTCAAATTTGCAGTTTTTAATTTTTCAATATTTAAAAAAAAAAAAAAAAAACCATATTATTTATAGCGCCCCCAAAAAAAAACAAAACAAGGACTAAGATCAAACTTGGAAAGACAATGCCATATTAGCACTCTTTGAGATGCAAATTACCTGGGTACAACCCCATTTGCACATGGTCTAAGGTGATCCTGTCCCCATTGTCCAGCAAAGAGACAACTCTCCAACTTCCATTCATAGAAAAAGAGGGTAAAGACCCAAATTTGAATTTCAAGAATCCAATGAGCAGCCAAGGCTAGTGGTAAATCTTGATTCTCCAGAGAAATTTTTGTTCTTTGATAAGTTCAAGTCAACCCCATTAGTTGAATTGATTTGCTGAACCTCAATTTTGAAGTGGAAATTTGACTTTTGATTTTTCAGAAGATGGTTTTGAGAAGAATTCTTGTTCTGATGATGGGTTGTCTAGATGTGCTGACTGTGACAACAGAACCAAATGACAATAGTTTTGAATCCAAGTCATCAGTTGTAGATGAATCTGCTATTACCAGTCCTAGAGTCAGACTTAGTGATGGGAGGTACCTGGCTTACAGAGAAAGAGGGGTACCCAAGAACAAGTCCAAATACAGCATCATCCTTGTTCATGGCTTTGGCAGCTCCAAAGAAATGAGCTTTATGGCTTGATGTAAACACAGATAACTCTATCTCTCTCTTGAATCTTGAAATCACTATTTTAGAACTGCTTACAGTTGAGAATTGGGTGTTCAGTAAATTGAAGAGAAAGGGTTGAAATAAATAGATCCAGAAGTGTTTAATAGAAAACTATAAGCTTTTTGAGCTATCCTGTTAGCAAAGTTGTTTCCATTTGACAGTTTGATTATTTAAAATGTTGGTTGATGCAATCACACCAGTGATAATGCAACAATCCTATGAGAACTTTGATGTTTGGCATTCTTGGTAAGAGCAGTAATAGGACGGGTAAGACGCTAGGAACTCCTTGTGTTGCATCCCTTGCTGACCTCAATTAGTTTGAGATTGAACCGTTAAGTTGATCGATTTTTCTCCCTAGATACAATGTTGACTGATTTGATTATATTGAAAGGCCAATCAAATAATCCGAACGAGAAAGTCATATCTTCAAAGCTCATCATTTTCAAAAAGGCATTGTGGGTCAGGTAGCCGACCTCCAAAATTTTTCTAATGGATCCGCAATAACATTAAAGTTTCTGCTGTTGTTAGCATTTGTAATTCCTTCTTTTGGCTAGATTTCTAGCAGAAGCCAGAAAAAGGCAGATTGAACAAAAGATCTTCCCACTAATACTTGTTCTCACTTTTCTTTCTGTTTTCTCCTGAAGGAATGCCATTCTTGAATTTGCATAATACTGTTGAGAATGCGCTTAATAGTACTTCTAGTTCTCAGGAACTCCTGGATGGAATGACATATACCTTCTGGGATATATGACAGAGCTGGATATGGAGAGAGTGATCCAAATCCAAAGCGATCAGTTAAAAGTGAAGCATCTGATATCGAGGAGTTAGCTGAACAGTTGCAATTAGGATCTAAGTATTATGTTATTGGCGTGTCATTGATGTTAACCCTCGCTGAGCTTCATCAAACGCATTCCTCAAAAGTATAAGAAAAAACTCTTTCTTTTTTTTTTTTTAAGTATAATAAGAAAACTCACTTTCAGGAATTTTTAGATTTCTGGCTTTTTCAAGTCAATGGCTTAGGTCTAACTGTTTAGGATTGAAAAATATGTTACTGAAGGCTTGCAGGAGTGGTTTAGTAGTCCCGTTTGTCAATTACAAATGGCGCTCACTACCTGCTGATCTCACTTAAAGAAGATTACAGGAAACAGCTCTGCCGGCTTATGCTTTTGCTCACATGCTATACTCCAAGGCTATTACATTGGTGGTTTACTCAAAAACTGTTCCCATCAGCTACTGTTCTTGAAGGAAATCCTACATTTTTTTGTGAAAAAGACTTGGATGTCTTGAAGAATACGCCAGGATATCAATTGTTCACTCAGGTAAACTTCATCACCTATACCCAAACAGAGAAAAGGAAATAATATACACACACAAAAATCAACTTCTTTGACTTGTTCAAGTTGACTTGATAGTGATACGATCACTTAAAGACTTGTTTGGTCACTCCCGTGAGCTTTACGAATATCGTTAATCAATTCCATAATGAGTAAATGTTTTATCTCTCCAGCTCAGTCCGATTTGAGTAGTAGTGTAGGAACTATTCGATTTCTGGTTTGTGAAAGATTTTGCTTCTATTGACAGGATGGGGATAAGGAAACTAAGGGTATCTTAATTTTCGTCGTGACTTTATTGTGGCATTTAGCAAGTGGGATTTTGATCCACTGGAGCTAAGTAACCCGTACCCACAAAACGAAAAGCTCTGTTCACATCTGGCAAGGTTACGAGGATGGGTGTTGTGCCGGTTCAATTACAAAGATACGTCTCACAAAGACTCCCTTGGATTCGCATCAAGGAAGTTCTGATGGCGGTCATCACTTGCTTGTGTATGATACTGTGTGTGAAGCTGTCTTAAAGTCACTTTTGCTTGAGAAGATCCTCCTTGTACAGGCCTACCATTGACTGAGTATTTGTTCATTCATTGTACCCAAAGATGACTACCAAGTCAATTGATTTTCAGAAATTGATAGAAGTGTGATTTATTGCATAGTGTAAAGAACTTTTATACTATCAGCATAATTTAATCTAACGTATCAGGCTGGTTTTGAGTTATATTTTGTTGTAGATCAACTTAATTTGATGTGGTGTAAAAAGCTTATATATTGTCGGGCATATAACTTAAAACATCTTCGTCCATTAACTTTCCAGAAAAGAAGAAAGAGTGTGAGGAATTCAACTGCCATATGAAGAATTATTTGAAAACTAATTGCTACAACTGTTTGGAATATGTCTCTAGGGAGACGTTCGATAAATTAAACAATACAAAGAAGATTAACGTGACTGTTATGCAAGACTGACACGCACAGATCAAGAAATGATCCAAATATATGCAGTTGGATATATGGATCTCAAAGCCATAGAATTTCAAATTCCATTTCCCAGCATAGCTGATATAGTTATGATGCCTGAGATATTCTATCCAGAAAAGGAACTTGACTGGTCTTCTTCAATGATACAGTTAATCAAGTAGGAGACTTCCATGGGCAGAGTCTCACGAAATCTTCTTCATTGCCTCACTACGTTGCCAGAAATGACTTGTAAACTTTAATATGTCCGTCCCTCGTTAATTGTCCGTGTGTTCCATTATCTAGAAGGTGTATCCACTGCTTTGTGTACTACCTCCTGATATATTACCAATTCTCCTAACATAGATATACTTGTTGTTAATAGATCTAAGAGGGTAAAGACATGTTTCCCATAAGTTGCAAGAAGTTTACTTTTGCTGACAAAATGAATTTGTTATGTAAAAAAGGCTATAAACTAACTTCTTTCCTGGTAAGGAATACTTGTTTTGAACATTTGCCAATAAATCTCTCCTTGTATCCTCCACCTTGATTATGTCCCTTTTGGGACAATGTGAAGGAGTAAAAGTAATTCGTTGAGCTTCGACAAAATCAAGACAATAAACGATAATCAGTACACTAAGCTTTTACTATACGTACAACATTAAAGTAAATAAGACAATTTTCCCTCTTTACGTCTCTTAAAGAATCAACTCATTAGTTATGATAGACTTGACACATATACCATAGCAGGAGTATAGGCAACCCAAGATTCAAAGTTTATATGTTTAGAACAGCTACTCTGAATTATTGAGTTTTAAATTAAAAATTAAAAAATTAATAAATATTTAATGGAATTCTTACAAATATTATGTTTAGTTCAAACCCACCACCTATCAGACTCGATCGAACTCGTAGTTGGAATTGTACATTCGGCCCTGAGCATATACCATACCTATTACTTGATAAATGAATTTGTTTTTGCCTGTGGGAAAATGTTATTAATTTTGGTTAAAAACTCTCCTCATAAGAAAATCAAAATCCAACTATACGAGTGTTGAACTTAGCTATAAATGTGGTTTCGTTTCATAGAGAAAGGATTTTCTAGCTCTTTATAATTTTTTTAAATTTTATGGTTTTTCTATAAGAGATCTTCATTTTTACACATAGCATTCAAAACAAATCATTTCTTCTGTTCAAATTATAAAAGGCAAGATATCTCATTTACTGCTTCATCTAAAAGAGAAAAAAACTATAGTTGTACTCTAAATATTACTAATTGGTATGTAACTACAGTATAAAGTTGTGTTATTTCAGAAAGGAACTGGATATGCTTTTATTATGGAATTTGAATAGAAATGATATGCTCATGGAATATGAATACTCCGCCTATTTTCAACTGTGTTATGCTTACACCATGTCACTGTCAACAATGACAACACATAAGCAAACTTTTTGATTGAGCAGCAATTATCAGGCTAATAACCTATAAATCAAATAGAACGAAATTAAAAAAAACAAAAAAAAGTTGTCCTAATGGACGACTTAATGCTTATTTGTGGTTGATTTAGTTGAAGAAACTTGAAGAATATCATTATGAGATTTTTTTAGCTTGATTAAAGAAGATAAAGTGAGTCTATTGATTTTTGAAGGTTTGGTTTGAATATAATCATTGAAAATTGTTGAGATAGATATTTGAAGGTTAGCTATCAGATTTGGGGACATTTCTCAAGTTGATTTGGATTAATTTTTAAAGCAAAACGCTGCTGGTGAAATTTATTTGAAAAATATTTTTTATTTATCGTTAACTTCAGGATAATTTGTTATAACAGGGTCACAACACTTCTTGTAGTATTAAAGTTTTTGGTGATCTATCAGAACTTATGGCAAGACAAATTTTGTTCATCGTTGAAATTTCTCGTGATCTATCAAAACTTGTAAATAATTTGAACAAAAAATTAACACATAATTAAAGTATTGGTAGTTCGGCTGCTGCTTGTGACAAGGCAAGTCTTTGCCCATCCCTTCCAACTTCAAGCGATTCGCCAAAACTTGTGGTCAAGATCTAACCCCAAAACTCCAAGTTGTGATTTCACAAGCTAATTTTATCAAACTTATCAAGCGGTCTTAAAATTTAAATAGTGACAAAAAAATATCTTATTTATGGCAAGGGAAAATCACACCTCATTTATAATTAAGATTCAACATTACAAAATATATAGATACTTTTTAATTAGTATTTATCAAATATAATTTTATATTATGAAACATAGTGATTCTACTAAATTTTGGCTAAATAATTTGAATTTTGGAGCCTATTTATGGATATGAATATTAATAAATGAGCTGAATTTTCGCTTTAATTTGTGTGTTCAGACACGTTACAATCTCTCTCTTCCTTTCTTTTCATTTTCAAAAGGAAAACTAATATTTCCTGTACACACGCTTCTCCATTTCATCTTCCATGCTTATAATTTCTTAAAAGAAAAATCAATATACTCTCATTTCAATATAAGATTATTGCTGCATTTTGTTCCTAAAATCCTTTCTTCTTCAAAGTTTCAAATATTGTGCAATTCTTCATATCATGGGATTTTTGTTTATATTATTCTTTGTATTGTTTTTCAACTTTGGGGGTTACATTATTACAAAATTTGTATATGAATCTTGAGTGAGATTCAATGCGGGATTTTTTAGAAATCTAATATGAATTTTATACAAAATGTATACAAATATATATATACATATTCTTTATAAATTTTATATAATTTTTAATAAATGAAATGGTGAACGTAAGCCTTGAATGAGATATACACATTTCAGTACTATATATAATTTCTTATAAGAAAATTGTGTTTGAATGATGCTAAAAAGTTGAGATATGTGTATGAAATGTGTATAAATTTTATGTACATTAGTAATAGAAGTTTTTTTAGTAATCGACACGTATATTAAATGTGAGTCAACATCACTATCGTGTTAAACTCAATTCCTTACTGGGTGTTACTCTTCTGCGATCATGATTTAAACTCACATTTCGACACCATGTATCATAGCATAAATTTTGAGTTGATATCTCAAAATGTCACCAAATTAGAATTTATGTAGCAAAGTTGTTGAACTATTTTTTTTATATCAATAAAATCACTTAACTTAGGGCATTTCTCTTAAAAAGTCACTCAAATAAATTTATATCAATAAAAAATTTGACATGATAAAATAAATTATTTTTATAAACATGGACTCACAAATAAATAAAACTAAAACCTTTGATACATTACACTCAATAAATCAAAATGGAATTTTATCTATGTCTATTCTCAAAATTTTTTAATTCAACTTTTTGATAATTAATTTTCATTTATTTTTATTATAAAACCGATATAATTAAATGACTTTTGATTTTGGGTAGGCACTATCGAAACTTTGACATTCTTGTTCGGGTTGGTCAACTTGACTTTCACATATTAATGGTACTTTGATTCCATGTGCCACCGTCTTGCTTCGACTAAGTGTTCGATATAATTTAGCTCATGTCAAGAAGAATAGGGGACCTTGAAATGTGCAATATATTTTTCTATTAAACAACTCATTTTTAGGCCCGATTCCTAAACATCGATTTCTGTGATTTAATTCATATCGCAGATTCTTTGACTTCGATATAGAATCAATTGTATCAATTTTTTGGTAAGCACATAGTATCATGCCCAAAAGATGGTTACCAACAAGGTCTAGATCTACAATGACTTTCAGTTTTCTAATATCTGATAGAACTTATCCCTCTATAAAATTTCATGACAAGTTTAAAAAAAGATTGAGAAAAAGATTTTTTTAGAAAGATCTATAATGTTCTTCAATTTTTCAAAAGAAGATTTAAAAGAATTAAAACCGATGGATTTGTCGGCTTTTTGTTCCAGATTCAAAAATTTATTATTTTCAATTGAGTATATCGCTAAATTGATCCAAAAAATTATTATTTTATAAAAACAACAAAGTTGATCAGTTTTGAATTAAAATAAATAAAAAACAATATTCAGAAATCAAATTAAAAAATTGTGAGAATAGAGAGAGATTAAACTCATTTGATTTGTAGGTGGTGGGTTTATTATAACAATGAGTTTTTTTTTTTTCAATGTTTATTTATTTGTGAAGTTCATATTTATATGACATAAATGAATAATTTATTTTGTTATGTCAAAACTTTTAATGATAAATTCAGATATGTGATTTTGTAAGAAAAATACCTAAATTAAATAATTTTATTGATACAAAAAGAATTTAATAACTTTACTATATAATTTTTTAAAATTGAATGGCCTCTTAAGATATCAACTCCATAAAATTTAGGTCAAACTTGTTTGAAGCTTAATGCTCAAATTTTGGATTTCAATTCAAATTTTTCCTACAAATCATAAATGACTATGTTAATATACATATTTAAAATAGTTTTTCCTTACTTTATTTGTTCATTTAAAATTTCTCAGGCTCCTTAAATAACAATAATTAATATAATTGATATATTAAAATAATAAGTAAAAATATATATATATTTTTAAAATACTGAACAACTAAAAGTGAACTTTTAAAATGAAGGATTGGATTATTACACTAAGTACATGAGAAAATTGGGAAAACAAAAAGAAATGTGTTTTTTCATAATTTAAAACAAGAAGATATAAATTGATTACATAAGAAGTAGGGAAAAGAGAAAAGGGAGAGAACATTATAAAATGAAAAATTAAATTCTCATAGTGAAAGTTTATATAACCAATTAATTAAATTATTAAATTTTTAATTAAAAAAAGGCTTTTTGCTATTAGCACAACTAACTTTTTTGACAAAATATTAAGAACTTAATTCAACTATTAGTCAACTAGACAACTCTAGGAGACAAGATCCATTGATCCACCTTGCCATAATTACCATAAAATAAATAATAAAATGGAAGCAACGCAGAAATCTTGCCAATCCGTTAAGGAAGCTACAAGATTCACTCTCTTTGCTTGACTTTGCTATGAGAAATCTTATAAAATAATATTTATTTCATTTCATTTGTATGATTTCTTTTTTAATTTTTTAGTCAATTTTAAAAGAAGATGTACTTTTATATTTACATAAATAATTTAATTTGAAACTTCTCATTTCATTTTTTAATGAAATGATTTATATAGCATCACACGTATGTGTGACTTATTTTAGATCATAAGTTTCAAAAATCTACTTTTATTCTCAAATACTATCTAGTCAAACATCAATACTTAAATTAGGACGGAAGA
Source organism: Datura stramonium (assembly GCA_018107945.1). Lineage (NCBI taxonomy): Eukaryota > Viridiplantae > Streptophyta > Magnoliopsida > Solanales > Solanaceae > Datura > Datura stramonium. The sequence continues at coordinate 143,673 of JACEIK010001725.1, read as the reverse complement.
AGTAATAACTACTCCCTCTGCCCTAATTTATGTGACAAAGCTTGAAATTTCAAGAGTCTATCAAGTTTTCTCTCGTCGAAATTTTAATATGTATTTAAATATTTTAAGTTGTTAATTATAGTGATTGACTCTCTATGTAGTTTTTTTAAATATAAAAATAATTTCAAAAAACTTTAATTAGCTTCTATCTATAAATTCACGATCAAAGTTTAGAAATTTAAATCTTGGAAATTCTACCTGCGCTTACATAAATCACTATTAGAAAAAGACTTTTCACTCAAAATCAATAAAAAATTTGTATTATAAAATATAAATTGTTTCATCCATTTTTACCGAATCAACTCATTGAGAAAATGCATGGTGGAAATAAATTCACTAAAATAGTGTGAAAAATTTCTTGATTTTTTCATGTAAAATACAATTATTTTTTTTTATTTCGTTAATTCAATCAAAATATTTATAAAAATAGTCATTTAATATTTTTTAATAAACAAAGAATTTTTTATTATTTAAAAACACCATTAAAATAAAAGAATATATTTTTAAAATCCTAATTAAATTAAATTACATATAAAAAATAGCACATTTTATTTTTTATAACCATCAATATATAATTTGATTAAGTAAGAAGAACTACATGAAAACTTCTTATATTTTTCATTTAAAACCTCAATATATACTTGCTACAAGTTCCTGCATCCTTTTCTTCTCTTTTTAATCAATAAGCAAAATTTCATAAAATTGCCGACCCCTTCTCGAGATCTATGCATGCATTAATTGCTTCCTCATTTCATCAACTTTCTTCTTTTAAGTAGACCTCACTCTCTCATTATTTATATAGATACACACACTACTAGTACATATCATCAACTTAATTCTTAAAACTTATAAGAAGAAAAAGAGAAGAAGTGTAATTAGAAGAGATACCAAATATTAGGGTTTGAGTTTAATTATTTTGTTGGTTAGTGTTGTTTTAGCTTCTAGCTTCCTGCATGGAGCCTTTGCACAGGCAGGGTAATGGAAATATTGATCCCTTTCAGGTAAGCGAATTCAGGATTTAGATTATATATTTTTAAGTTATAATTTTATATTTTTAATTATTAATTATAATTTCCTTTTTAATTATTTTGGTATAAAATTAAATTCATACTTGAACTATTAGGTGTGTGAGGTTAATTTCACTGGTCTATCACCAAATGTTTATCAAATATTTCAACTATCAGCTGCTCACTTTCCTACCTGAACGATGGCGATATTTCCCGTATAGAAAAGTGAGCAACTGATAGTTGAAGTTTTGTTTTGATAAACATTTGATGATAGTTCAAATAGAAAAACTTGTTAATAATACTATGCATCCGCCTCTTTCTTACAGGCAGCTTTAGTTCATTGCAATGCTGGCGCTGTTGAAAACAAAAATTGCTGTAAAGCACTAAGTGCTGCTGTATACAGGGAGAAATTCTGTTGGTCTTCTTTGTTTGGACAGATTTTCATTGCTGATCTCTTTCAAGTGTGGTGTTATCTCAAAGTGTTAAGAGTAAGTTAATTACACCATCTCTATATATACACACCTCCTTCTCTGTTTCATTTATGCTACGGTTTACATCGATATAAAATTAAAGGGAAAAAGACTTTTCGCCCCGGCCTATTCAAAGTAGGTTTTTTTTCCTTCTGTTTTTGGCCCTGTTCATCGAATAAATTTGGGACCTAGCTAAAATATGTACACTGGACTTGTATAGAATATGTATATTTATACAAACACACAAATACATACATTTTTACTTACTATTATATTTAGACCGGTCCAAAAGGGTAATTATCCCTTAGTACTCATAAAAATTATGTTTAAACATGTCATGCCAGGTTTTGACGCTATATAAAAATATGTCAGACAGATCAAAAATTTTAAATAAATTATGTATACATATTAAGTGAATTCATTAATACAAATCAAGTATGGTCATGTTATTTCAAATTGTTGAATAAGTTGCACCGTATGTATATACATATATATACTCCCTCTATTTCGTTTTATATTAGCATTGTTTTTTTAAATATGAAGTTTAAGAAAGAAAAAATTTAACATATACCAGTACTTAAAATTTATAGTTTAAAAAATGTGATTCCATTCTTATGTGCAGGTACTTGACAGACAATGGAAATGTCTTCAAAAGAGAGACCAACCTTTGATTTTCTATTATGCTTAGAGGGGAAAAAAATTGAGTCTTATAGTTCCCTATATTACCTCAATATATATTAAGTACCTTATAAATTTCTCTTTTTGTGTAACTTGATAATGAATAAATGTGTGTTCGGTAGTAATGTGACTCGAATTATATTGTTTGGATTTAGTACTTTCTCTTTAGCCTATCTAATGCATGCCTACTTACTGTTGATTCATATTTAGTCAAACTTGTATGTTATTTGAGATAATCGTATTCATTTTTACGAAAATATTTATGACTTGTTAGATCAGTCTTGAAAATTTTTTATATCGATATTGTTTTCATGATAAAATAGCTAGATATCTATGTTATGTCTTATTTTGCTTTTAATTAGACTCTAATTCAGAATTACTTGAAATGTTTGATTTACTATGTTAGTTCTCCTGACGTTAGGTTGATTAATTATGTGTTATCACGACTTAAAAAGACCAGGTCGAATTCCTCGAGAAACAATAACCAGGGTAATTAAGCCCAAGTTGATCACAAGAGCCTTGAACAATGCCAATTAACTTTGGGAAAAGACACACAACATTATCAAATTAATTACCTATATTACCGCTAACTTTATGTTTTCCAAAACTATCATTTTTTTAGTTACCTAATTTACATGATAAGTAAGGAATAATTGTATAATAAATTTTAGTTAAACTAATTCACTTAATATAGTTTGTGTAAAATATTGAAAGCTTATAATCAAAAGTAAAATAAAGAAAATCCAAGTGAAATCGATAAGCTCAATATATTCGTAAGAGATGAACCCGTGACATAGAAGTGTGATTTGTCCTTTATCCGGATTGTTTCCGGGAATGAAGATGATAAAATAAAGACTTACTGAAATATCAAAGTCTAGAGCACAAGATATGATATATTTCTTTTTGTTATTGCTTAGAATCTAATGCCTCAACACTTGTGTAAAAACTACTAGTTTGTAACGACCATCTAAATAAGTATGACCACGACGTTGGCGTAAAATATAAATTTTTATGGTCTAAATTCTTATCCTTGAATAAAAAAATTGTTTTGTTAATGATTTAAAAGGCTGGGTTTAAAATTTTAGTGGATCCAGGCGACAAGGTCAGCTTTCGCGACGGCACTTTCTCGCCGCAGGGACTACTCACAAAGATAATTATTATCACCTCAGCGGAAGACGTGGATCAAGACTTTGTATTTTTCCTGTTTTTAAGACCCAGATCCTATTCAAGATGAATATTATCCCCAAATGGTGAAGTCTTATAAGACTAAACTAGTAAGTAAGTGAGAGCTGCTACGAAGTGTGGATATGTAAATACGAGTAAGTATATTAATACCCTTATGTGTCTATGAGTGTATATCTAATCATCCACAATTTTACCTAACTATAATTCAAAATCATGAGAAATTGGAGTATGACTAATGTCTTAGGTGTATTGATAAATTGATTAATGTATTTGGATGGTTTTCGAACATTAATTGTAATATAAATTATGGTGATATAACTATGTTGCTTGAATGAACTTTAAATTGATTAACTTGTGAATATTATTCTTGAAATGAAAGTGCAATGTGGGATGATTCATGTGTAAGGTGAATTATCCTATGTGATTATTGATTGAGAGCATGATAAAATATATTAATGAATGATGGGTAATACCTTCTTATCCCGAGATGAGAGACTCATGTCCGAGGTGAGCATCCGCACGAGTGGTTGAGTGTGATTGAGCAAGTGTATAAATACTTAGATATGAGTGGCTCGTTGCTGAAGTGGGTATTTGGGCGAGTGGTTGTGATATGAGTGGCTCACATCCGAGGTGAGCATCCGGGATACCTTCTTATCCTGAGATGAGAGGCTCATGTCCGAGGTGAGCATCCAGACGAGTGGTTGAGTGTGATTGGAGCAAGTGTATAAATACTAGATATGAGTGGCTCAAGTTGTCGAAATAGGTATTTTAACAGTGTGTTGTGATATGAGTGGCTCGTGATCGAGGTGTAAGCAACCGACGTGTATGAGTGCGCAGCTCCCACTCCGGCACAAGACATGAATTTCTAGATTCCCATGTGTCATGACCGGAAGGGCAAATTATGACTATCCGGGCATGTGTGTACAGATATACAAATATTGTATGACGTATTATACTTACATACAGACATGATACGTGATATACCAACATAATTCAAACATGATGGAGAGACACCGATATGGTATAGTTCATGTGATAACAGCATGGATGAATATGGTGCGTATATGTATAGAGTGAGACTAACGAGGTACGAATATATACGTATATCCTGTGGACATGATTTCACTGATATGATTGATTGCTTTACAGGTTAATAAATTACTTATGCTACTTGATGGTAGGTGATGATTGTATATTAATGTGGTTATACATGTTCCATGGTTAATTAACCGATTTGACTGAGTATAAATTGACGAGCTAAGTTAATTTTGTTATGGGTTCCTCTAACGTGTATTCGTGTTAATACTGCTTCATACTCGGGTTGGTCTCGATTGTAGAAATAATTCTATTAGTAAGGTATAGAGATAGGAATTATAATATGATAATACGGGCGAGATAATTAATGGTGGCTAAATAACTAGATAATCGATGCCATTAAGGTATTGCTAAGTCACTAAGAGAATCTTGGGTGACGAGAATGGACTTAGCTAATGAGAATCAATTTATATAAGAGGGGGATGATTATAGTTTTAAATGGTGAATTAGGAATGACAAGTGTTAGTGAAATCGAGCTACCGCCTAGGTAGGGTATCGCCGCAAATGTAAATTTCTCGTTGCTATGGGATCGTTAGCGGGTAAGTCACTATTGCAGTGAGACAATGGAACTAGTATAGGAATTTGGGGATTTGATAAATTGATTGTTGAATTTATTACTATATATAGATGTAAGATGAAGTTTGATGAATTGATTGTTGAATTTAATAGGATACATAGATGTAAAATGGAGTTGAAGAACTAATTGTTGAATTTTTGGATAGTGTGTAGATGTATAATTGCCTCGCCTAATCGAAAGGTTAATAGATTGTATATTGATTATATACTATTGTTTGCACTAACTTAGTCGACCGATGATGTCTACCAATACGTGTGTGCACCGATACTACCTTGCCGCACCTTTTTGGGTGTAGGTTGTAGTAGGTGAGTTGAAGATTCATGATTGACATGGCGCTACTCAAAGAACAAACTCCTCATTTCTTTCCGCAGATTTAAGCCGTCATTTTGTTGTTGCCGTGATCTTGACTAGAGCTTTTATACATATCTAGACTAGATGTTGGAAAGTTATAGTTTCGGAGGGATTGTATTGTAAAGTGTCACGCCACCTTGGGAGGCACGACCGACACCTAGTGCCACACTAGGTCCGAACTAGTCCCGACTAGACTGGTGCATTACTAGTGCACATTGACACTCAATTCAAGAAACCCACGAGCTATATTTTGGTCAGAATACGCCCGGCCGAGCACCTGCAAAGAAGACAACTAACCACAACAACCCAATAAATGTGGGATCTTATGCGGTTTATTACACCACTCATGTCGTTTAGTTATAAATGAAACGTAAATCGCTACCAAACTACTTATGGCCGATAAGAACAGCCAAACAAGGCCTCACACGGCCATCGGCTAAATTCAACTACAGGGAATGTACAATAGTTTGCAAGCCTCTAGGAGGATATAATGGTCGGGACAAACAGACTACCCAAAATCTGTGACATCAAAGGTAAAACTGATCTAACTTTCAACTCCGAGGAAGGAGCTAAATAAACTGTTGACCTCAGCTAAGGCTAGGAATGTCTTGAACCTCGCGTCTTATTTGCACTCGGTATGCAAGTAATGCAAAGGACCGGGTGGGCGTTAGTACAATATGTACCGATGTAAGACGTAAAGGTAATAACTTGACTAAAAGTTAGTAATCAGAGTAATTAAAAGAGAGAGTAAGGGTTTAACCCGCAATACTTGTACCGTCCGAATTATTTAAACAACAAGTCTATATGTGAAAAACAAGAACTCAACCGGTCCCCATAAGTGTGGGAAGGTACAAACAACACAAAAATAACCTACCCGCCCCCATAAGCCCCACAAGTACAAACAGAGATCCCCTCTTACTTACTCGACCACTCAAGTATTTTTTGCATAAACTATAACTCGAGGTGGCCCTTGTGGCCTCAACTGGGATGGAACTTATTATGGCCCTTATGGCCTCGGAAATGAAACTCAAACGACCCTTACAACCTCAAGAATGGAACTCAATACTACTTACAACCTCAAGAATGGAATTCAATAACACTATTACAAATTTCAAGAAATGGAATTATCACTTACCCTTACAAATTTCAAGAATGGAACTCAATACTACTTCTTTACAACCTCAATAAATGGAACTCAATACAGCTCATAACTTCAGTAAATGGAACTTATATGGCCTAACAACTAACTACTCAATATTCGGTAAGACCATTCGCTAGGCTAATTTTGGACAAAGAATTACTATTTCATCATTATAGACCCGCTTAGCTTGATAATAAACACCTAATAGGTTTACTCTGAAGTATTGTAGACATACACGTCGTACTAACTTTACGAAGAGCGCAACTTGCCGAAAGGATAGCCTTACATTACCTCGATCGTTGATTTCTGATCAACCGATTTCAGTTTGGATTCGTATTCAATAGCTTTTCTCAATTGAGAAACCATGTGACTGAAATATTAAGATTAATTTGAAATTAAAAAATTAAAAAAGGAAATAATGATGTGATTATTTAAAAGTTGAAAATTTTAAAAAAACAAAAAAAACATGTAATTTCTCAAAAGTCCAAGGGAGAAATGCTTACTTGAAGTCTGTGGATCGTATAAAAATTAGTTTGAGCAATTCCGACAACTTTAGCTTGGCGGGGTTACTTTTTGCCGGTGAATTTTGTGAAAATAACTCCGTAGTAACACCCCCGCAACCTAAACTTCGATAACCGGCTAATTTGAATTTGGACGGCGTTTCATAGTGTAAACGGTGAAAATTACTTAATTTCTTCGTGCTCTCTTCTTCATCCGTAGTCTTTTTTTTTTTGGAAATGAAGTGAATCTAAAGAGCTACATATAGGTAAGGCTGGTGGGCAGGGCGCCACGCGTCGCGCCCTCAACGCGCCAATGGGGCTGGCGCGCCGCGCCGCTCAAGGCGCCAATGTGTTGGCTCATCACCCCGTCCCTTGTGGCCCGGCCTCGCCGACCCCACTTCCGAGGTTCTCTACATGCGTCGCACCCTTTATTTAACACAAATCCATGCATACGTTTATGAGTCACTAACTTTACGGGTGTAACATAAAGATTAGGGCATTGTTGATATATGTAAATTAATGAGAAATTTAATATTTATATATGTTGTTTCAAAAGGAATTCACTGCCGAACTAGAGTCAATGTAGATGCCCGCACAAACTCCGTCCATTTGGGTCGGGTTACAGTTATATGCTACAAGAGTAATACATTAACTAATAAGAAATGTTCCATGAAAGGCTCTAAATATCACGTCCAACGGCCGCCTTCCATCTGGAAATACCATTAGTAGTGTGTTAATATTCCTATGTATTCTGGCTGTGAGGTCGTACAAGTAATTATAGTATATCCATCTTTTCTTTCCTATGTGTCACGTCATCGTGACATGACTCCTTAGCTACCTCTCGTGTCACAAGTTTCCTTTCACCGATGATGATCATCTCATTCCCCCGAAATTGCACTAGAATCGAGCTTTCGAACACGTCTTCAAACAACGGCCATTTCCCACCAAGTTGGTTTTCTTTTTGATTATCTCTTGCCCATGTTACGTGTATTAACTTTTGTCATGCCATGTATGCTTCATTTTTCACCCTATACTGTATAGCCTTTCCGCTTACAAAATGTAATATCGATCATGTTCGAGAAGCAGTATTTTTCTTTAGACACCTAAAACTTGGATTCTAGAACTCCTTTCAGAATGCGAAAAATGTTCGATTCCAAAAGAACAAAATGTACTTTCATGTGCGGCGTGGTTATTGGTTCGAGAATGACTCCCCACCCAAGATACAATCAGAATCCTTATCTTTCACCTATAAATTATGGCTTTTCGCATTCATTTCAACTTTCCCTATCGTTCCCGAAGTATTTCTACCATTCCTTTTATATTTCATAACTTTAGCCTTTCTTTTTCACCAATTATGTATTCTTTTTCTTTTAGTTTCAGAGATCTCCTCCTCGGGGTTGGCCTAATAAAATGAGAAAGGAGTGATGGTGTTCATTCAGAGCCATCGTTGATACAATTGTTCTCGAGGCCTTCTGTTTTAAAGATGACTTTAGGAGTTTTCCCCTGTAGTCATGTTGGAAGTAGGGATAAAGCAAAGAAATGATTTCGCTTCTCTAATAAGTGAGTCGGATATCTCTATCGCCGAGTTGATTGTGATGGCCAAAGGACAAGTTCCTAGTACTCGCCCCCAAATATTTCAAAGGCATTAACTTCTTGAAATAGTTATTCATTTGTGTACACCTACCTTTTACTTTGATTTTGGTTATCCCGCGATTAATATGAGGTGATCATCTCATCCAGTCAAACTTGGTGTTATGCCCGAATCAACTTGGGTTTGCCGTTGAGGGTTGTAGCATGTTTTCAAGTCTTAGCATCTGAACCTGCCAACCCTTTCTCTAAACCATTTGATGCCTCGTATTCTCCCCGTGTCATTCGCAGGAATTGTCATATCCTTATCGGCCGAGGAAAAATACCCTCACATGTCCGGACAATGATTGGTGGGACCTACAAAGTGGGATTGATCAATTTGTTTTCATGGCTATCGAGGATCTCACTGTCATTTTCTCTCGGCACCGGGAACATATCTCGTAAGTTTCCTTATTTTTCATACATTCCTTTCTTTTTCTTACCTTTTCGATCTTTTATCATCATCTTATATGTTACTAGTTAGCACTGCTATATACAAACACCAAGTTCCCTATTCACAATGGGTTCAAAGGGACACCGAACTCACATTCCTCCGGTAGAGAACATGGAGATGGTTGGGTCGATGCCCGAGACTGGAGGGAAAAGAACCATGCTACCTCATTCCCAATCCTTCCTTAGTTTTGGTCGTGTTGCACCTTTTCCTTTTAGTTATTCTCACCTTTTCTTTGCGTGCGCAGTATTATGAGGAGTTCATCCTTTTTGTTAATTGAGAAAACTATCGTTTTAGATATAGATGTACAAAAACATATTGATCGTGTTTTCAAGGGTTGGTATCCCTCCATACATACTTGTTTCTAAAAATAGATTGTGGAAGTTAAGCGCGTCGATTATCCAATTTTGTTGGGTGAATCAGACTTCACCCCATATCACATATTATGCACTTCATCCGGTGTGGAGTTGGGCGGGCAAAGTGTACCTGCTTTGTTACCAAAGCAATTACGTATCGTAATGTCTCCACAACTTAACGGTGTATGAGACCCAAGACAACCGAAGCTTAATAATGATTACAACCTCAATCATTTAAAGATTCAATTACAAACTCATTAACACAAACCATTTGTTACACCCCGTAAAATTTCCGACACCTAGATGGCCTATTCGCATGTTGTTTAAGAGTTTCTAATGCAATACATGCTAGAAAAAGGCCCGGGAAAGATCGGACAAGCGCCAAGTCTACAAGCCGCAAGGCAAAATGCTGACTTGTAAACGTATTCCAGAATGCGACTAGAAGTCCAATTTATATATAAAGTCTCCACTTCGGGTCCATCTCATTAACATCAAATAATTTTAAACGTAGAGAAAAATGATACGAAGGTTTTGATAATTTATCTCTCGATTACGCCATCAAACGTAGTCCAAATCCAAATTTAACCTCGATACCATGTATTTAGCACAGGAGCATTCCTCACGGATTTAGTTTCATGTAAATTCGGCCCATAAATTGTCGAGCTACCACCTAAGGTAAGTAGAATTGCTCCAAATTAGTGTCAATGTGCTCCTTAGCCTTAAAGTGAATACTTCTCCTCTCCGACTTTGAAAAATAGCTAGTTTTTTACTGCTCTTCCGATAAGCCTAAGTTTAGGCTATGAAATATATCAGTGACGTTGTCTTTCGTAATAGTGATGTACTAGCAATAATTGACGTGTATGTGAATGCAAAGCTGGGAGAAATAGCCGAGGTATCTGGATCGAGCCGTCCGATAGTCGGATAACTCGAGGTTAAGGTATGTAAAGCCAGCCTCCTTCTAAGTTAGCAAAGCCTTTAGCTTTGTATATCATAGTTGACACCGTAATAGCTCCCTGAGTTGAATGTTGAGTATTGTGTGTTCCGGCAACTGTTTGCGTTGTTGTATCGTGCTCTTTACCCGAAAGTTAGAAAAACATATGCCAAAATGGCGAGTTAGCATTCCTGCATTCAAGATAGCCTAGTATGTGATTAGCAAGCATGTTGTTAGAATTGTGTGACAATATATTCGTAATACAAGTTAAAGTAAATCGATAGACAGATAGTATCCCTAAGGGCGTATTAGCCATTCCGTACAAATGATATCTTGCTGCATTAGCCATACTGCATGCATAGTATCTTGGCTACGTATTAGCCTTGTAGTTATATAAAGATCTACGCGTGATTCGCATAAAAGCGTATAAGACCGCATATTGCGTAAAGAGATCATAATAAAGTAAATCGTAATTCGATAAGATTTTCTCAGCTTAAACATGCTTGCTATATATGTGCCTATTGTTTGTTGAGACTTGGCGTGTCGCGAGGGCACCTTTGAGCATCCCCGCCGCCCGGGTTGGTAATCGTGCCGCCCACCGAGCGGTGGGTTTACGTCACCCAAGTGAGTGGCATGCCATCCCTCGCTTGACGAAGATGGCATGAAGCTTTCCCATATCGATCAAGCAAGATATTATACAGAAAGCCCCGTTGTGCGTACTAGTGCCTGTGTGGAGCAGGTACAAATTCATGCGCATGATTATATAGAAAGCCCGTTGTGCGACTAGCGCCTGGGGAGCAGTACAGATATGCACTCGTATAGCGATACAAGATGTGAGTCACCTGACTCACACGGTTATTTATATTGAGGCTATGGCCCGAGCTCGAGACCTGTAATGGGTAGAGGTGCTCGTAGTTAGTAGATGAGTGGAGACTTATTTTTGGCTGGCCTTGACCCTCGTGGTAGGTATATAGATTGTTTGTTTCGCTTGGCGCCATCCATTATGGGGGTTGGTATTGGCTCTGCTTGCTATATATGTATTTATGTGCTATATACTTGCTAATAGACAAGCAGCCGGGCCAAGGCTTGCCAGTACGCCCGCTCTCTACGGTGATGCAAAGGTTTGATCCTAGCTTTATACGCTCTTCGCATTCAGTTTATCTCATACTATATAGAATTGCTGGGCTATGTTATCTATATTCAAGCTTGTATTCATTGTATTCAAGCAGCTTTGCATACTCGCACTGTACCGACGCCCATTGGGGCGTCAGATTACTTGCCCGCAGGTACTCATAGACGAGGAGGCGATCCCTCGTGATTCCATCCAGGTATAGAGTCATCGCCCGCTATCCGAGCCTCGATATTCACAGGTGTAGTTTATTTCCTTTTTGTTGTACAAGACGGGTAGGTCGGGCCCCTGCCCCGATCATTTTTATCGTTACTCATAGAGACTTGCAGATTGTATATATCTATCTCCCCCTCGTGGGTCGTTGAGCCAGGTCGGGAGTCGTGCATTGTGTTCGCTTGTTTAGTGTCTCTTGTTTATGCTTGCCGTGGTGGGGCCATGTTTTGACAAAAGAGTGGTGACTCTGCCGCCACGTAGTTATTCAGTTTTCTCTATGTTGAGTTTCGATGACTAGACAAAGATGGTGGCCTTGTCGGCCCGCATAGGTTCCTTGTTATGAGTATGTTTTGGTTAGTCATATTATGTTATTACAGGCACAGGTGGCTATAGGCCCAGTCGGCCGGAGGCTGTGTTTACAGCCGTTATATAGCCCTTTGTTTCCAGAAATCAGAAATAGAGCTAACCAGGTACCAGACGTGCCTAGGCTTACCAATTAGCAGTCCATGTCCTACCAGGGCACCAGGTGCCAGTCATACCCCCCAAGGCGGGGCGTGACACCATTAGTTCAAAACTTTCAGTGCTCATCATTTTAGGAAATTAAATTCATGGAAACTTAGGGTTTTAATGTTTGGGACTGAATGAAGATATTGGCAATATTTACAAGCACGAGGAGGTCTAAGTTAATATAGAACACATTTCAAAACTCACAAATTCAAGGATGTTCGAGGAGAGAAGATGAGAATTTGAGCAGTTCGGGAAGTGATGGTGATTTTCGATCGGGATGTTGTGTCAGTTTGTATGTGGTCGTGCAAGTGAAGGTGAGAAGTGATGAAGAGGGAGGGGAACTGTTTTATAGAACTCGACATTTTAATATGGGGTAATTTTAGGAAAAATCATGGGTTTTAATAAATAAGAAATAAAATTACCCTTTTTGCACGTGGGTCGGGTTGGGTGATTCAAAAAGATGCATATGTACCACGACCCACGTAACGAGTTGTTTCTCATGATCACTACTCATCATGTTGTCCATTACTATAAACCAATAGAGAAACCTTATCTGGGACCTAATAACTCAGGCAACGACTCGTGATGTTACCTAATGAGTCGTGTCTTGAGTCGTTGGCCTTGTACTCTTGGTGGACTTCCAGTTGTGTCAGGACGAGATACTTGAAAACTCATTGAGTGACCTCATGATTCATTAAGTCACTCGTCACTGACTTTCCAGATTTTATTGTTTTCTACTTCAGTGGCTAGGACTGGTCTTGACGAATCATTCAGTCAGGTAATGGCTCTTCCTGTGCTTTTTTGCACCAGTCTCTAAGGTTCAAATTTTTTTTTGTTCTATCTCCAGATTTCTCATCTTATTCACCTGCACGTATCAACACCAATAAGCACTATATTGGTATTACAATTACAACTTGGGTTGCCTTCGAAGAAGTGCCTGATTTAACATCGCGGGTATCTTGATTACTCAGACTTCACCAAGATACCTCCATGATTTGCCTCCCATACAACACCTGATTTAACATCGCGGCACGATGCAAGTCCCGGGATTACTCAAACTACACCCAGAGCCCAAAGGTCCACCAGTTTGATTTCTTCACTCTTCCCCAGATATGCTTTCACCCATATGAACCATTTTCCTTCATGATTTTCCAACTCAATTGTACCATAGTAGAATATGTGGACCACTTGAAATGGTTACCAGCCATTTGGGCTTCAACTTGCCTGGAAATAAGCGAAGCTTTAAGTTAAATAACAATACCATATCTCCAGGGTTGAACTCCCTTTTGCTCAATCTTTCGGTCATGTTGTATCTTCATCCTCATTTTATAAATTTCTGAACTTTTATAGGCTTTCAAACAAAACTCATCTAGCTCATTCAACTGATCAAGCCTTAAGTTCGCAGCATCGCTCCAATTCAGATTCATCTTCTTGAGCGCCCACACGTCTCTATGCTCAAGCTCGATTGAAAGATGACATGCTTTTCCATACACAAGCTGATAGGGAGATATACCTATAGGGGTATTTAATTCAGTCCAATAAGACCATACATATCATCCAGCTTCCTAGACCAATCTGTCATGTTAGCATTCACAGTCTTCGCTAAGATGGTCTTTATATCCCGGTTGGAGACCTCAACTTGCCCATTAGATTGTGGATGATAAGGTATTTCCACCCTGTGTTTCACCCCATATTTTTCCAGCAAAGTTCGAAACAACCGATTGCAAAAATGTGAACCTTTATCACTAATGATTGTTTTAGGAGTCCCGATTCCGGAGAAAATATTCTGCTTCAAGAATGCTGTGAAACTCTTATGTCCCGAATATTGATTTTGAGCTTCCGTGGCATTACAGTTTCCCTTAGTCAGTTAAGGGACTCTCAATAGCAGAAAATGTTTTTCTTAGTCGGTCAGGGACAATCAATACCAGAGAATGTTTCCTTAGTCAGGGACTCCCAATAACAGAGAATGTCTCCCTTAGTCTACTATATTATTTCAGCTCAACTCTGTATAGTTTCAAAATTTCGTTTAAATCAGTTTTAGAAGGATTTAGTCCCAATTAACAGCAGATAGTCAGTACAATATATGATATCAGTTATAGCTTCAGTTCTAAGTGTATGTACAATACATGACCCTTATGCATCAATTTGATTATATCTTAGTAAATGTTTTCAAATAAAAGATTCATGTCGCTATATATGTATCTTAGACAGGGTTGTTGCATTCCAGCTCATTTATATATCGATGCATTCAGTTTACTTCCTTCTAGTATACTTGCATGTTTTGTTTATTTACGCTTCCCGCATACTCAGTAAATTTCAAGTATTGACTGCATACTTTATGTGTTATGTCGTTTCATGATATAGATTCAGATTTCAAGACTCATCCACGTGGTTAGATACACTCCATTCCCATCTCAGTTGCATGTGGTGAGTCCTCATCTCTCGGGAGGCGATCTATGTTTTCTATTTTAGTTATGTTTCAGCTTTTAGAATTTAAGAGTTAGTTGGGGGCTTGTCCTAGCAACTTATCGGTGTAGTAGAGACTTTCAAACTTGTATTCACATTCAGCTTTTGTATCAGAGTTTTATTAGATTTGTTCTTATGGATTTTAATTAGACTCTTTCAGTTAGTTTCTACTCAGTTATGTTTTATGTTAGTTGATATTCTGATAGTGTTATGCTATAATTATGCCATGGGTCGACTTGGGGTCTCTCGGGGTTCCTTGTCCCTGTCTCAATTCGGGCCTATGTTCGAATCGTGATAAACTTAGTACTAGAGCAAAGATTTATAGTGTCCTAGGGTGTATGAAAGCCACATTAAGTAGTCTTTTTCATGGGTGTAAAGCGCGCCACACTTATGAAAAAGAGGCTATGAAACGTTTTTGGAATGTTCCCTCTTTCTTCATGATTCTTATCATGTGTAGAGTATTAAACTCTAACAGTTCCTCTTTTGATTTGTGCTTTATGCACTGGCGGATAATGCCTCCCAGATGAGCGAATGGAAGAAGAAAAGGTAATGGGCGCCAGCAAGCCCCACCAGCCCCAACGAACCCGATGGCTGAACATATTACTCATGTCGAGTTCAGGGCAGTCTTTCTCATGTTGGCCCAGTCCATGACCGCTCAGATTAATTAGCAAGCGATAACTCATGTTCCCCAGAATGAGAACGTAGCGGCGGCTAGGATAAGAGACTTCCTTAGGATGAACCCACCTGAATTCTTGGGGTCAAAGGTGGATGAGGACTCGTATGAGTTCTTAGAGGAGATCTAGAAGATCATCTGAATTATGGGAGTAACGAGAATGGAGAGTGTAGACTTAGCCTCCTACCAGTTGAAAGGAGTCGCTCACATATGGTTTTGTCAGTGGAAAGATAGTCGGGGAGTTGGAGCAGCCCCCGTAAGTTGGGATGAGTTTATGACTACATTCTTGAACATGTTTTCCCCTAAAGAGTTAAGGGAGGCAAAGGCAGTAGAGTTCATCAACTTGAGGCAGAACAACATGAATGTCCAGGAGTATGTGTTAGAGTTTACCCGGTTGTCCAAGTATGCACGGTGGTAGGCGACCAGGGCTCATGTGAGCAGGTTCATGAATGGAGTGTCAGACTCCTATATAAAGAAGTGCAGGACCACCATGTTGCCCAAGGACATAGACTTTCCACGTTTGGTGATATTCACCTAACAAATAGAGCGAGAACAAGTGAAGGAAAAAGAGAGAGAGACCAAGGGCTAGGATAGGAGATTCAGAGTTCTCCCCTCAAAAAGGCCGAGTATTGGACATCGCTCATGCTCCCGGCCCGAGAGATCATCGACCCGGCACCTTGACTGACCAATGTTCATCTGAGAACTAGGGTAAGAGATTACATATCCAGCTTGTATGAACTATTGGAAGAACCATTTGGGAGAATGCATGACAAGCTTAGATGTTTGTTTTTGGTGCAGCAAGTTGGGTCATAAGCACGCCAAGATTGTGAAGCACTAAGTGGGGCGAGTAGAGCCTCGACCACCTCTTGAGTAGCTCCTATGAACTGCCTATTTCAGCAGGATGCATCATCTAGCGAGTGGCGGTGTCAGGGAAACCGCTCCTATGCCTTGGCAGACAATCGGGATAAGGGAAAGTCACCAGAAGTAGTCATAAGTATGTTGTGAGTTTCTCTTGTTACTCTTTGCATATTGCTAGCCCATGGACCCCAATATTAAATAAGAAGCTCTTATGGTATTTGTTGAGAAAGAGATTGTCGATGTACGGTGTGAATATTTGGTATGATATTGCGGTGAAGGTTAGAAGGGGAGGAGGAGTCAGGTTAGTGGTATAGCCCAACCTTAAGAAAGCAGCTGACCTTAAAATGATGGCTTAAATCTAAGGAGGAATTTGGCGGTAAGCACAGTGAGACAAGTCGAATCTTGAGTATGCTAGTAAGGAGTTCCAGTCCTATGAGGTTACAGTGTACCACATCCCTTCCAGGTTCAGATAATCCCACTCTTGTGTTTCAGTTGAATCATCTTTACTCATTCCCATGTGCGGACTCCCGAAATTTCTAGATAAACGCTTCAGACAGCGATGCCCGTTCTTGCTTTATGAATCCTTAAGGCTCATCTTTATGTTATAAACCCCGAGCTATGTGTGTTAACTCATGTCTTTCAATACGTTCAGCTCGAATTCGGTCTTTAGAAGTTGCTTTAGTAGCTCGACAAATCGGGGTAACTCATACATGTGCTTAGTTGTAAATTTCGTGAATGATTCATGAGGTCCCTCTCCTTTCGGTTAGACCGGATATCATGAATTCTAGTTCAGTATCAGCAAGCGATTTGAGAATCATGGCTCAGTCTGTATCGGCTCAGTACAGTTAGCGAAGAATACTTCTCGAGTGTTCTATCTAGTTCCATGTCGATTTGTGTTTTAGAAGTCCTTACCATGTCTTAGAATGCATGTACGATTTAGATATTGATTCGAAGGACTTGGTATGTAAATCAGCCCGGAGTCAGATACTCCATCAATTTCAATTGTAAATGCTCAATATTTGGGATATCAGTTCTTTTCCCAATTTTTGGTAAGTTTGTAGCCCACATTCGAGGATTAATGTTCCCAAGAGAATATATTGTAACACCACAAGAGTTTCTTAGATCATACCCTAGAGTTAGATTATGTTCAGCAGGAAAATCAGCAGAAATTTCTCAGAACGACTCACCCAACGAGTTGTGGGTTGCTCTAATGGTCCGTTAGATGAGTCATTGAAAGGATTTCAAGAAAAAGTGCTAAGTATGTTTGATACCACGAGAGGATACGATGAGTCATCATGAAGGAAGCGACCCGTTAGATGTAGCCATAGTGAGCTAGCAGACTAGACACCAGAAACAACATGGCCATGTGAGACCTGTTGGTTCGTGATGGGTCATCCTGAGGAGTCATTTGTTGGAGTTTAGAAAAGGATTTGGTTTTACGGTTCGGTGGCGTGAACGGAGACCATGAACCATTTGGTGAAAACAACGACCCGTCGTGTCGGTCGTGGAATGAATTCAGAGTTGGACCAGCGGTGGCGACCAGAAGGCACCGATGGGTCATTGAATCAAGTAACGACTCATCGTGTCCAGTCGTTGGATGAAGAAGCGGAATCTAGAAGGGACCCCGGAAAGCGTGGAGCGGTCACCACGAGCCATGGTGAGGACCAACTATTAGTGGAAAGGGGTCGTGGTCCTTGTCGAGCAGGTTTTAATTTCCAATCCCAGGGGTATTTCTTAATGTCCTATGCTCCAGTTCTTAAATGGCGTCGATTTGGGTGTTGAAAGGGGTCGAAATATAGGGGTTTTCACAAGCCTAAACCCTGTTCAAAATAATAAGTAGGTTTGTTCTTCTTCTTCTCTCAAGATCAAGGATCACCTAGGGTATCTTCAAGGGCTTCAAGATTCAAGTTCTTATGGGGAATTTCTTCCATTAGGCTTTGTGGGACTTCAACAGGATCTTCTTTCATCCTTATGTCCCAATTTTTATACTAAAACCTAATCCTTTATTTTAAAGCATGTTCTAGAAGTTTCTATTTATGGATGCATTCACATATGCCTTCTATGAATTTTAAGACCCATCATGATTAATAGCCATGTATGCTTACGGAATTTCTTTTAAGATCTCGAACTATGTACTTGATATGAATAGCATGATTATAGAATTTTCTCCATGATTTAGCATAAATTTCAAATGGGATTTTATTAAATATTCACATGCCCTTACCATGAACTCGCATATATGTTTAAATCATGTGTCGATTATATGGTTTTCCATAAATCTAGAATATATGTTTTAATATATGTGTTGTAACACGATTAGAACTTATAGGCTTGGGTGAATATGAAGTATATGTATGCCTTCACTATATGATTTCGGGTATATTTTAAGTATGACTTGGACCTATGGATCTTACATGAATCTAAAAGTATATGACATGCTATGAATTTGGGATTGAAATATTATGAACTTCGAGGAAAAAGCATGATTATGATCTATTAGACTTTCGAGCTTGTTGATAGTGAAGTATCCTTGATCAGCCTTCAAATGAACAACATGATGTAGTGGTTGAACCGCTCGGGTCTACGAGATTAGCTGAAGTAGCTTTGACTAAACGAATGACGTCGATTAGTATCCCTCCATACTCTAGCATGTCCCGAGACTTTCTTCATAGCGAGAGAATGTTTCCGTTAGTTAGTCGGGGATTCTCTAATAGCATTTTCCTTAGTCGATCGAGAGACTCTTAATAATAGAATGTTTCCCCTTAGCCAGTCGGGGACTCTCAGCCTGAGAGACTATTTCCATAGTTAGCAGGGACTCTCAATAGCATAGAATGTTTCCCTTAGTCAGTCAAGGGACTCTCAATAGCAGATAATGTTTCCCTTAGTCAGTCAGGGGCTATCAATAGCAGAATATTTCTCTTAGTCATTCAAGGACTCTCAATAGCATAGAATGTTTCACTTAGTCAACAGGGGACTCTCAATACCGAGGAATGTTTCCTTAGATAGGGACTCCCAATAGAAGAGAATGTCTCCCCTTAGTTAGGGACTCTCAATAGTGAGAAATGTCTCCCTTAGTCTATTCTGTATTTCAGCGCAGCTCTATATAGTTTCATACTTCAGTTTATATCAGTTTTAGTAGGATTTAGTCTCAATTATCGGATATCGGTACGATTAATATGATATTAGTTACGGCTTCGGTTCTAAGTGTATGTACAATACATGATCCTTATGCATCCGTTTGATTATATCCTAGTAAATGTTTTAAAATAAAAATATTTCAACTTTTAAATAATCACATCATTATTTCCTTTTTTAATTTTTTAAATTATCTTATGTTTTACTTTCTCCTTTTATACTTGCATGTTTTTGTTTATTTAGCTTCCGCATACTCCAGTACATTCCAAGTACTTGTAACATACTTTTATGTGCTACATCATTTCATGATATAGATTCAGATTTTCTAGACTCGACCACGTGGTTAGTTAGCTCCATTCGTCTCATTTGCTCGTGGTGAGTCCTCATCTCTTGGGAAGCGATCTATGTTTTCTATTTCAGTTATGTTTCAGTTTTCCAGAATTTAGGAGTTAGCTGGGGCTTGTCAACAACTTATCGGTGTAGTAGAAGGCTTTTCAGGCTTGTATGCACATTCGGCTTTTAATATCAGAGCTTTGTTAGATTTGTTCTTATGGAGTTTGAGTGAGCTCTATCAATTAGCTATAATTATGTTTTCTATTATTTTATGTTCTGATAGTGTTACGCTATGATTATGCCATGGGTCGACTTAGGAGCCTCTCGGGGTTTCTTGTTCCCTATCTCAATCCGGGCCTATGATCGGATGGTGATAAACTTATTGAGCAAGATCTAGAGTGTCCTAGGGTGTCAAAGCCGCATTAAGTGAGTCTTTTTCATGGGTGCGAAGCGCGCCACACCCATGACAAAGAGGCTATGAGACGCTTTTTAAGTGTTCCCTTTTTCTTCATGATTCTTATAATCTGTAAAGTATGAAACTCTAACGGTTCTCTGTTGATTCATGCTTTACGCGTTTCAGTGTGCCTCCCAAACGGCCGAATGGAAGAAGAAATGGTAATGGAGCCAACAAGCCCCACCAGCCCCAACGAACCCAATGGACAACATATTACTCATGTCGAGTTCAGGACGAGGCTTTCACATGTTGGCGCAAGCCCTGACCGCTCAGTGTGTGGTGATGACTCATGTTCCCAGAATGGGAACATAGCGGCGGCTGGATAAAGAACTTTCTTAGAGATGAACCCACCTGAATTCTGGGTCAAAAGGTGGATGAGGACCCGTATGAGTTTTTAGAGGAAGTCTAGAAGATCACTAAATTACGGGAGTAGCAGGAACGAGGAGAAGCGCGGGAACTTAGCCTCCTACCGGTTGAAAAGTCGCTCACATATGGTTTGTCGGTGTAAAGATAGTCAGGAGTTGGAGCATCCCCATGGGTTGGGATGAGTTTATGACCCCCTGTGAACGAGGTTTTTCCCTAGAGAGTTAAGGGAGGCAAAGGCGTGAGTTCATCAACGAGGCGAGAACAACATGAATGTCGAGGAGTATGTGTTAGAGTTTACCAGGTTGTGTCCAAGTATGCACCAGGAGATGGTAGCCGACCAGAGGGCTCGTGTGAGCAGGTTCGTGAATGGAGTGTCACACTCCCTGATAAAAGAGTGTCGGACCACCATGTTTCCCAAGGACATAGACTTTCCACATTTGGTGATATTCGCCCAAAAAATAGAGGCGGAACAGGTGAAGGAAAAAGAGAGAGGCTAAGAGGGCTAGGATAGGAGATTCAAAGAGTTCTCCCTTAGAGCCGAGTGGTGGACACCCGTTCATGCTCCCAGCAGATATCATTAGCCCCAACACCTTCGAAAGCCGGTGTTCCATACATAACTAGGGTAAGGGAGATTGCACACATCCAACTTGTATGAACTACGGGAAGAACCATTTGGGAGAATTCACGGCTGGCTTAGATGCTTGTTTTTGGTGCAGCAAGTTGGGTCATAAGCACCGAGATTGTGAAGCAGCTAAGTGGGGCGAGAGAGCCTAGATACCTCTTTAGTAGCTCCTGTGAACTACCCATTTCAGCAAGGTGCATCATCTACAAGCATGACGACGAACAACGTCGAAACTCCTCCTATACCTTGGCAGCACATCGGGATAAGGGCAAGTCGGCGAAATAGTCATGGTATGTTATGAATTTCTTTGTTTACTCTTTGCATGTTGCTAGCCCCTGGACACAGTATTGAATAGAGCTCTTATGAGCATTTGTTGAGAAAGAGATTATTCGATGTGCAGTGTGAATGGGGCGTAGTATGATGTTGCGGTGAGGGTTAGAAGGGGGAGGAGGAGTCAAAGAGTTAGTGGTGTAGACCCAACCTTAAAAAATTATTCATGAGTCTTAGAATGATGGCTTAAAGCTAAGGGGAAGCTAGTAAGCCTATGAGACAAGTCGAATCTTTAGTATACAAGTAAGCGAGTTCCATCCCTATGAGTTACGGTGTGTCCATCCCTTTAGGTTCATATAATTCCTTTGGCATTGTTACAGTTGAAGCTATGCTTTACTCATTCCCATGTGCGGACTCAGATAACTACTTTAGACAGCGATGCCAGTCTTACTCTATGAATCCTTAAGGACCATCTTCATGTTATAAACTAGCTATGTGTGTTCACTCATGTCTTTTAATATGTTGACTTGAGTTGATCTTTAGAAGTTGCTTTGGCGCTCAGTAGATAAGGGTACATCATGTATGTGCTCAGTTATAAATTTCATGAATGATTCGTGCTCATGAGTCCCTCACTTTTAGTTAGACCAGATATCATGAATTCTAGTTCAATATCAAAGCGATTTGAGAATCATGGCTCGGTACGTATCATCTAGTGCAGTTAGCGGAAAGAATACTTCTAGTGTTCTATCCAAGTTCCATGTCAATTTCATGTTTTTCAGTCCCTCTCATGTCTTAGCATGCATGGCTTTATTTAGATATTCAGTTCAGGACTTTAGGTATGTAAATGAGTCAGTGAGATACTCCATCAATTTCAATTGTAAATGCTAAATATTTGGGATGCCGGTTGTTTTCCCAGTTTTTCAGTAAGTTTAGCACACATTCGAGGATGAATATTTCCAAGGGGATATATTGTAACACAATAAGAGTTTTTCAGATCAGACCCTAGAGTTAGATTAAGTTCGGCGAGAAATTTACGAGACGACTCATCGATGAGTGCGTGGGTTGCTCTAACGTTCCGTTAGATGAGTCGTGGAAGGGTTTCAAGAAAAAGTGCTAAGTATGTTCAATACCATGAGAGGATAGAATGAGTCATCATGGGAAGGAACGAACCGTTAGATGTATCCCTAATGAGCTAGCAGACTAGACCTCCAAACAACGAGTATGACGACATAATTTGGTTGTTGTGGCGAATGGAATCTTGAGGAGTCATTAGTTGGAGCTCGAGAGAGAAAAGGATTTGGTTTACGGTTCGGTAATGACGAACGAGACCATAAACCATTTGGTGAAGCAACGACCCGTCGTGTCGGTCATTGGAAGGAATTCAAGGATTGGACCGGTGGTGACGACGAAGGCACCGGCAGAGTCATTGGATCAAGTAATGACTCATCATGTCGGTCATTGGATGAAGAGAACAATCTGGAAAAAGGGACCCCCATAAACGTGGGCGGTCACCCGCGGAGACATGGTGAGGACCAACGACTCGTGGTGAGGGTCGTGGTCACCTAATCGGGCGAGGTTTTAATTTCAACCTAGGGGCATTTGCTTGTGTCCTATGCTCCCACTTTTTAAATGGCGTCGTTTGGGTGTTGAAGGGGTCGGAAATATGAGGTTTCACAAGCTAAGCCCTCATTCTAAAAATAATTCGTAAGGTTTTGTTCTTCTTCTTCTCTCTAGCTCAAGGATCACCTAAGGTATCTTCGAGGGCTTCAGATTCCAGAGTTCTTATGGGGGATTTCTTCCAAGGCTGGATATGTGGGACTTCAACAAAGATCTTCTTTGATAATGTTTCCCAATTTTTATACTAAAACCCTAATCCCTTGATTTTCTAGGAAAAATATGTTCTAGAGGTTTCAATTTATGGATGCATTCATAATGCCTTCTATTAATTTTAAGACCCACCATGATTAATAGCCATGTATGTTTTTACAAAAATTATTTTCAAGATCTCAAACTATGTACTTGATATGAATAGCATGATTATAGAATTTTCTCCATGATTTAGCATAAATTTCAAATTGGATTTTATTAAATATTTACATGCTCTTACCATGAACTCGTATGTATGTTTAAATCATGTGTCTATTATATGGGTTTAGTAAATCTAGAATATATGTTTTAATATATGTGTTGAAACACGATTAGAACTTATGGGCTTGGGTAGATATGAAGTATATGTATGCCTTCGTAGAGTTTCAGGTATATGTTAAGTATGACTTGAACTACTATGGATCTTACATGAATCTAGAGTATATGACATGCTATGAATTTGGGGTTGAAATATTATGAACTTGAGGACAAAACATGATTATGATCTATCCGGACTTTCAAACTTGTTGATAGTAAAAAGTAGCAGTCAGCCTCCAAATGAATTTAGTGATGTAGTGGTTGAACGCTCAGGTATCTGAATTAGCTGAAGTAGCTTATACTAAACGAATGGCGGTCAGTTAGTGTCCTCCATGCTCTAGCATGTCGGGGGACTCTCCGTGCTTGAGAGAATATTTTTAAGATTTGCCCAGTCGAAATTCTCAATTGGAAAGAATGTTTCCCTTAGTCAGTCAGGGACTCAATAGCATAGAATGTTTCCAAGGCCCGGAGTCGGGGACTCTGTCGCGAGAGACTATTTCCTTAGTTAGCGAGGGGAACTCTCAATAGCAGAATATTTCCTTAGTAGGTCAAGGATTCTCAATAGCAGAGAATGTTTTCCTTTTAGTCGATTAGGAACTCTCAATAGCAGCGAATGTTTCCCTTAGTCAGTCGGGGACTCTCAATAGCGAGAGAATGTTTTTCCTTAGTCGTTAGGGACTCTCAAATAGCGAGAATATTTTCCTTAGTCGGTCGGGGATTCTCAATAGCGAGAGAATGTTTTCCTTAGTCGGCCGGGGACTCTCTATAGTAGAGAATGTCTCCCTTAGTCTACTATATCAGTTCAGCTCATTCTATATAGTTGCGAGACTTCAATTTAAATCATTTTTAACGAGTTCGGTCCCGATTATCGAGATAGTCGGTATAGTGTATGATATCAGTTACAACTTCAGTTCTTAGTGTATGTACATTACATGACCCTTATGCATCAATTTGATTATACCTCAGTAAATGTTTTCAAATAAAAGCTTCAAGTCAATATATCTCGGACGGGGTTGTTGCATTCCATTTGATTATATATCGATGCATTTAGTTTACTTCCTTCTTGTATACTTGCATGTTTAGTTTATTTACGCTTCCCGCACACTCGGCATTCGAGTACGTTTTTGCTATTCACTAACTATCAGAGATTTGGTTTTGAGACTAGACAACAGCTCAGCAGAAATAAAAACCTTTTCCCTGCTCTGACTTTACTAGGCGGGTGAGATATATATAAGGGCATGATCCCTGTTTTTCATTTTTCAATTCTGTTCAGTTTTCAGGAACACAGGGACAACTAAGGAACATTGAAACAAATGTCATTGTGAGGCTTTGAACTTTATGCTGAGATTCCAACTTTTATAAAGTTTTAACAGTTATTCTTATGATTTAGAACAGAACTTTTTGGTTAGCTTCAACCAAGGACATGTTTTGGACGATGCTTCTGTCCAGTATACCATGATTGCTGCATGGTTCAACTTGGAGCTCCTAAGGGACTGCTGATTCCATATTCAGTTTGTAATTTATGTTTTTGTTTTTTTTTTTTTTTTTTAGGTCAATGAACTTTGATAAGTACAAACTTACCACTATTCAACGGCGCAAGGGTAATACGTTCTTCACGCGTTAAGGCATTCACAAGAACACAAAACATACGTCCAATGATTGCATAACTTCCAGCGAAGCCACCAGTATTATTATGGTGTTTTCATCTATTGGCTTTTCAAGCAGGAGGGTCATACAAGTAATTTTGGTATATATGTCTTTTTGTTCCATGTGTGTCACATCAGCCGAGAAGTGCAGTCAGTTCTACCTTTTAGGTTACAAGTTTCCCCTTCTTAGTAATGATTAGCTTGTGCCCCAGGTGCAGAAATCGAGCTTTCTTGAACACGTCTTTGGAGAAGCGGTCATTTCACTAAGCTGATTTTCTTTGAGTATCTCTCTTACCCTTGTTCCGTGTCTTAACTATGTCATGTAACGTGTACATGTCATTTTCACTTTATAAAATGTCTAACACAAGAAGCTCCCTATACTGTGCCTTGGCGTTTTTGTGCAATAATATGAAAAAATTAACTTGATTTCAAAAGTGAGTAAGAGCTAATTACTGGCGGAGGTTCCCAAGAGTAATAAGCTTCAAAGAGTACAAAGTAGGGGTTGAAACGCACTTAATTTCAGTGATAATTGTTGGCAAGTGTCATGGACACCTTTAACTTTTCTCTCTCCCTTTCTTTATTTTCTCTTTCTTACTTTACTCTTCTCATATCTTTTGTTTCCTGAGAAAAAGATAAAACATTTTTATGTCTAAAACCCTCTATTTCAAGGCAAATTGTATTGAAACTTTTCCTACAAAAGAAGCTATTGGAGTTCATCTTTCATCTTAGAGTATGTGACTTCCTCCCATCTTTTTAATTTTATATGAAAGTCCTTTTTATTTATTTTTTAATGATAATTGCTTTTAAAAGTTAATCTTCAAAAGTTCTCGTCTGCATGTGATAAAACACACCAGAAGAATCATGTTAATCTTTCCTGTATCATTTTAATTTTATCAGAATATCCTGAAAGTAACTTAAAAGTTAAATAAATTGAAGATTTAGCTTTCAATTTTTCCTTTTTGCGTTAATTATGTTCCCCAGGATAAGAGATGATAAGATTTTTACCATTCTACCATCAAGTTAAATTTTTTTGATAGATCTTCTTTAGTAAATAAACAACTAAGTGAATTGAATGTGTTGGTATAGATCATTTAAGTCGGATTGAACTCGTCTGCATATCGATCGGTTCTATTCAGTACAGAAAGTATCCAATTTTATATATCGATTATCAATCGATTTCTAAACATGCTAAACCATTAAGATATCGGTTGATCGGTTATTATTTGTTATCAATTTGTTTATCAGTTTAACTGTTAAGATCTTACACAGAAAATCTCATCAATCCTTAAGTATGTTTAGCTAGAAAAAGTGGGTGAAAGAAGAACA
Organism: Datura stramonium; assembly: GCA_018107945.1. Lineage (NCBI taxonomy): Eukaryota > Viridiplantae > Streptophyta > Magnoliopsida > Solanales > Solanaceae > Datura > Datura stramonium. The sequence goes on along the minus strand of JACEIK010001725.1, from coordinate 117,084 downwards.
TATAAGAACTAACCTAGCTAAAGCAATCAACTTTAATTTAGATTTGAATAACGTCTCTTTCACTTTTTAACGACACGAATCATCTTCTTGTTAACATACTTTATATGTTAAATATTAAAAGTATAATTTAATAAATTATTATTAGTTATCAGTTCACTCACTAAAAGAATAATCAAATCGATAGCAAGAGAGCAATAACCAATAACGAGGCGATGCAAACTGATAATCAATCCGTTAAATCAATAACCCGAACTATTAATTCAATAACCCCAATTATCAATTCGGATTATTGGTTTAACCATAAATTTCACTTCCTAGATTAAACTCTCTCTTATTGCAGAAACTAGAAATGTTAGAGGATGACTTAACGATAAGTATTTTATTTTTTGTTTTTTTTATTTTTATATGGTATTCCTGTTTTGTACCAATTTACGAATATCTTAACTATTTCATAGGTGCCTATTGCTCTTTTATCAACATAACTATCACCTCTATCCCTATATGGTCATTTCTTTTCTCAATTGTGGATTTTGCGACGACACATTTATCACCCTACACTAATTGTGATAAATAGGTATAAAGCGATAGTATCTTTGGTTTTAAATTGAAATATAGTGAATAACTAAAATTATATATATATGTATTGAATTGAATTCTGATGAATTCATCTCAGTTTCTCCCTTAGATTTATTTTTAATTGTCATGTTTTTTCCTTTTTATACGTTTCTTAAGAAATTATTAATAAAAAGAGCTTTTTGACTATTATAATATTATTTATATCTTTAATCATTCATCATATTAATCTCTCATCAATAAATATATCTCTACTGATGTGTCTTATCCATCAAATACTTGGTTTTACTTGGGCACAGGCATGCCGTCGAGCCGGCTCGGGGCTCGATTTGGTTGCCTATATTTAGTTCCCGGCTTCCGGTTCGGGCTTCCGGTTAGTGGCTCAATTTGTTCCGTGCAGTTCTCCCTTTAACACCAATGGTAGATAGGAACCGACTGTCTCACGATGTTCTAAATCGAACTCACGTACCACTTGAATCTCTTTAATCATGTAATGATTATTATTAGACTAAAATTCATCCATTAATCTTAATAGTATTAGTAAAATGTCATTATAATTAAATTTTTTAAAATTTTGAATTTAAGTATTTAATATTTATGTAGTAGTATTTTTTTAATATAATTAATATTTTAACTTTAAAGATTCAAGATCAAAGAAATTTAATATTTATACAATTTTTTGATTTTATTATTGCTTTATTTTATTTTTATTTTTTCTTGAAAGTTCTATTTTATACTTAATATTAAGTTAATGTCATTTGATTTGAGTTCTAATCCCAGGACTAATATTAATATAATTTAATATTAATTTTTAATTATGTGTTTATTTTTGTATTTTAATTAAATTACATGTTTTTTTTGTTTTTTTAATTTTATATTTTTAAGTAATTATTATTTTCCTTCCTTGAAAGTTATCATGCTCTTCGCTTCTTTGTGATTATACGGTCGCCAATTTGAACTTATATAACATGAAAAGAAAGCCAGAAAATTAAATAGACTTCACAGTGTGAATATAGATCTTAACGATACTATCTCTGTTGGAGCTATTGAAGGGTGGTTGGGGCTATCTTCACCCCGTTTCGCTGTTGGGCAATCTACGAGTTTATGGCACAGTGTCGCACAAAAGTAAGTGCACAGACTTGACCATTCACTCTCCCAAATGATTTTTTCCACGATTCATGCAAAGGCTGGATATGTAACCTCCCTTACTCTAGGTCTTTATGGAACACTGGCTGTCGATGGTGCTGAGACTGATGATATCCTACAGGGAGTGAGACGAGGCTCACCACTGGGTCTCTACTAGGAACTCCGAGTCCCAATTCTTGCTCTCTTTTTCTCCCCTTTCCAACTCCTTTAGCTTTTCCTCCTCGATACGTTGAGCATGGATCATGAGTCTAGAAATGCCCATGTCATTGATGAGCATCGCGGTTCTACACTCTTTGACCACTAAATCTGAGATTCCATTTACAAATCTCGCTCATGCGAGCCCTTGGCTCTACAACCATCTCAATGCATGCTTGACGATTGAATGAACTTCAAAACATATTCATGCATATCATTCTATTTCAAGTTGAAAACTTCTGCTGACCTTTGCTTCTCTTAATTCCGAAAAAGAACACGTCTAAGAAACATCCTGAACCGCTCAAATCCATCGGAGCTGCACCTACCCTACGTCCTTCCTTCTTTACGAATCATATACGAGCTACCTTTCGGCTAATAAGAGTCTAGGTTTGCACTCCTCCTGGACATTCCATTATCACAGGTAATCTTCGAATCTCCTAAATGAACTCACATGTGGATCCTCATCCACCTTCAACCCATAAAATTCTAGACGGGTTCATTCCCCAATGAAATCCGCATCCTTACCACCTTAGCATTCTTGTTTGGGTCCACGGTTTGCCCACGGCCACGATGGGTGACCTTTGTCGCATTACGGCATGCGTAACACACAATGCAGCCCTAAAACTCTACATAGGTAATCTGCTCATTCATCGGGTCTGTTGGGGCTAGTTGATGCCCATTACCATTTCTCCTTCTGTTTGTTTTTCTGGGAGGCATTGTGTGCGGACGGCATTAAAGCCGCGAGTTAGAAAAGGAACTTTAAAATGAAATTCACACTCTATGCACGATAAGAAACATGAAGGCGAGGAATTTTCTAAAAACTTCTTGTAGCCTTTCCCTCTAAATGGTGCGCTTCATACACATGAAAAAGACTCAACCTGACGTCGCTTGAACATTTTTAGGACACGCCCAAACCTAATGTTCTAATACCAAGTTTTCACGATCCAGTCTACACACGTCGTAACACAAGACCCTAGAACCACGGTGGCTCAGGATAACCATGGCATAGAATAATGTTAACATAAGAACAACTAACAAAACATAGCTGAGGTGGAAGATTAACTGAAGCATAGCTAATAAAAGGGAAAAAAGGCAAGATCTTATAACAATACTAAAACATATGGTGAAACTCATACTACACACACTATTTAAGCCTCTACTAATCGATGATTCTTTAGGACAAGCCGACTAACCCCGATTATACGAATCTGGAATTTGTACTAAAAATGAAGACAAACTCCGTCCTCGAAAAATGAGGACTCACCACAGTCAACTGATAAGTTTAAAGCGTGTTTAGCCATGGGATCGATTACGAATACCTAGATCTACTATATCATAAAGCAGATGTAACCCACATAAAGTGGTTAGTGCGAAGCTAGGAATATGCTAGTATGCGATAAATACTAAGCTAAATGCATAACTGAATACACAAGCGAGGTAAAAATTACAATAACCCTATCTGAGATGCATAATTACTGATATGATATGCTAGTTTGAAAAATTTAATGAACTAGAAGTAAATCATTTGGAGTCATGTACATGTACTAAATCCATAATTGAAATCATAAACTATAAGTTGTAACTAAAATAAGCGTACTAAAACTAAAATGGAACTGTATTATGGGAGAGACTATTAACCGGCAAACTCTAATATGAGCCTTATAAAGCTCAACCTGTAACCCCTAGTTAGAAGGGTGTTCATACCTTGATAAGGGTAAGAACTCGGCGGGTGTTATATCACTCGTGAACTCAGGAAGACAATCTCTAATAACGATGACCCCTACATCAAACTGTTGAGGCAAAGGAGACACTCTCAAATAATGAGGATCCCATATTCCTCCTGCTAATAAAAATATTCTCTACTATTGAGAATCCCTTATCCTACGGTGGCATATATTTAAAGACTTGGATATCTTTGGAGACCTAGCCTATTCGATGCTAAGTACTAAAGTAAGACATAAAGATACATGTAGTGATAATTTGAAGTTGATGTCCTAAGACTAGTCGCAACCACTTTATCTAGAAAGAGTCCCAAGAGCCTAAGGACCATGACCTACACATAATGATCTTGGGCTCATTGCGTGTTATAAGATTAGTCGGATACTTTCTACTAGCAAGAGAAGGCAGAGAGTCTAAAGAACCATAAATATCTTGATCATCACCCGAATTCATGAGAGTCTAGTCAGACTATTTCAACTAGCAAGAGGCCCGAGAGTCTAGGAAGTCATAAACATGCTAATCATACTAAATCCATGAAAAACATAAATCCGAATCATAAAATAAATTAGATGTACTGAATTCATGGTAAAATCATATATCTCGAATGGACCATATTTTCGAAAATAACTAATTCATGGGCTAAACTTTGGGAAATCATGATAACATCTAACCATGGATGTTCGTCATGCAATTGAGAGTGAATTCATGAACATCATGTTATATTTCGAGGACCTTGAAAATCATAGAATATATGAGAGAAAACATTCATAAAATGGAAACCTAAAACATGCTTTTCTAGGAAATCAAAGTAGCTTGGGTTTTGTACATAAATTGGGATACAAGGATAAAAGAGTATCCTTGTTGAAGTCTCACATACCTGGCTTGAAGAAATTCCCCACTAGCACTTGAATCTAGAAACTCTTGGAGAAGAACGCTAGGTATTCTTGAGTCTTGAGAGGAAGAGAAGAAGAACCGACGGATGTTTTGGATGGAATGAAGGATTAAGATAGGAATAATCCCTTTAATGTGATCCTTAGGAGTCCCAAAATGGCATCATTTAGGAATTAAAATCATAATAAAGCATACCCCTGGATTTCATTTTAAAAATCTGCTTGATGGTGCCAACGACCTACTGACGAGTCATTATGCATTATAGCGACTCCACTTGGATCCATCTATTCCCTCTGGAGCAAATTCATGATTTTGTTCCTCAACTAATGATTAAACAGAATGAGTAGTCACCTGCTACCATGACTGATCATTCATCTCGTTGTCACTACTGCCACACTTGCACTAGTGCAATCCTCCCAATGGGTCTTCGCCAGGAGTCACTCATCACGATAAGTTGTTACATCCTCTCATTGCTTTTGGGCTAAATTCTCTGAACTCCATGGGCATTGTAATGGGTCGTCATGGGGTACCTGCAGTCGACTTTGGACTCGTGGTTAAGAAAATTCCTTTCAACCCGAGTGAATTTGAATATATTATCGAAATGGAAACTTGACCATTTTCTGAACTGTGCTCATGATGGGGGACATAATGAGTCATTGTCCCTCACAATGAATCATTCATGAGCCGTCATGTGGCCATTCTATTGACTACATACCATGAGTCAGACCACGGCCAGTGATCTCATCTAACTAGTCGTACCCTAACTCTTCTTGAGGCAAAATTTTTACTTTCTACTGATTTTTTGCTTCAAGTCTGGGGTCTGATCTTATGGACTTTTGGGGTGTTACACAGAGAAGTCTTGTTTATTACTATTTGGAGTTTTCTCTTCTTTTTCCTAAAGGAGTGTTCTTGTATTTAATTTGTTGGATCTTGACAATTTTAGAGACATGTAGCTACAATTTTTTCTTCTTCTGTTCCTAAATTGCATCAGAGGAATCAAGTTCCTTAGTTCTACAATGCTTTAGAATCTATTTACATTCCATCATATTCGTGTGGCACTCTTCATCTATTGGTCTTCTTATCTTCATCTTCTAGGAGTGGATTATTTTTTATGAGCTTCAAACTCTTTCTTCGTGGGCTTTCACTAGGAAGAATTATTACTCTTTTCTCTATCATGTGTTAAGACATCCACATATGCCTTTTCTTTTTCTACTTTTCCATTTCAAATTGATCGGTGATTGAGAAATTAGGAACAACCATTCTTAGATCTCTTTATACTAGAAGGAATTTTTTAAAAAAAAAACCTCTACTTAATCCCCTAGAAGATCTATTCTTCTGTGAAAATTTGATGGACCAAGTTTCTTTGTCTTCCTTCACTTCTGAAGTTACTACGAGTCGATTATATATGTATCTTAAGAATATCTAGTGCGAGGTGATTGTATGAGATATACATGCAAATCCCCCCCATGTTGTGCTCTTTATCTTCCATACCTTGTTCTATTTAGTTCTTCTCGTAACCATATTTCTTTTAATCTCAACATACAACTCTTCATTGACAGCTCTGAGAATGTATACGATTTCTTTTTGCATATTCTCAGCCTGATCCTTAATTTCTATGAGTTCAGCTACAAGTTCCCTTTTCTCCATCTCTAATATGCGCCATTTCTTATAGCTTAATTAGAACACAGTTACAGAGATCCTCAATTAACTTTTCGAGGAGCTCTCTAAATCTTCTCCTTGATATTTGAGATCTAATTTAAGGAAAATATATGCATCCATCACCTTTTCACTTATAGACCATAGAGATCTTCATAGATATTCTTGATCTTAGAAAAGAATCTCCACGGTTATCATCTTTAGCAAGTTGGTGTGAATTGGCCATTAGTGCCAAGATATCTTCAGTTAGATTCCTATTTTGCTACGAGAGATTGAATTTTTCTTATTCATCATCCTCATCACACTTGAGAAATTTCCCATAGAAGCTAATTCCTTTCTTATAATTTGGTCTGCTTTCCAAGTAGTACCACCGCTTCTAAGGATATGCTCCCTTCTTTTTTTGTTAACATCACTCTTCCTCTTGTCATCTTTCTTTTCTACAAAATCTCAAATAAAGTGTTTTGAACCTCCACATAGCATCCCTCTAGATTTGATTTTTATCAGGTCTTAGTCTTGAAGAGCCTCCTCTATTTAGGGACCCACCTCTCTTGATCATTGTTTGAAACCTTTGGTGATAATTCATATATTCTTCACCAAGGTCTTGATGTTAAGTAGCTGTGAGAACAAATTTCACATCTTTGCTTGATTGAGTTATCTTTTGATTCTGAAGCTTCCTTGTCTCATAGGTCTTTAAATTTCTCATGAGTTCATTCATGATCATTTTCTCTAAACTCCTTTGCTCCATAAAAGCATTTCACTTTGCTTTTCAAAAGGTCAAGTAATATGTCCAGAAGTTTATCAATCTATGTACGCTCGGAGAAACAACTCTCAAGTTAGTTATTGATTTTTAAATAGCTCTCTTGCATTTATCTTAAATAGCTCATATTTCTTATTCAACATGAAAATTTTAAAGTTTTGACCTGACTTGTCCCCTCATGTGCAGATTTCAAGGTATCCCATACTTTTGATAGTTCATAGTTGGAATTGATTATATTCGCCAGGTCCAATACAATAAATAGCAGCACTTTTTAATTTATTCTTATGATTGCTTTGATATCATCATCCAATATATTTCTCTCTATCTTTGGAACCAGTTTCTTTCCTTATCATCAATTATCATAGGGATATTTACTTTGCTCTTGTATAATAACTCCATATCCTCTCGAATGATTATGTATTGTATCCTTTCTTTTAGTTTGGTTGTGATATATGTACTCAAAGAATTAGGTTATTTGAGTAACTATGCAAGAAAGGTAAATTACAAAATAAGTAAATCAATCCAGTATTTAACATGGAAAACCATGACCTATCTTTGTGGATTTTTTTCAAAATTTTCTCTATACTCGAGCAATTTAAGATTTACAACCGCCCTTGCAACAACTAGAAAACTATTCTCAATGGTCAATGCATATACCTTTTAACTCTTCTCTTCAATGACTCTTTACTCAGTCAATCAAGCACCTTACAATAACAAACGTACGTTATAGTAGCCTGAAAAATAACAGAAGATTTTATTTTGGAATATACAAAACTAACAATTACAATACAAGAAATGTATAGATATATCTTGACAGGACCAAGTTCTTTGGTTGTAATCACTCCATCTTCTGGAAGCCAGGTTAGGCAGTTGTCAAATTTCAAAGTTTATGTCTTTTTTACACTTAGGGTAATAGTCACCTTATAGTTCTCCAATCCAAACAAGAATTTGCTCAAAGTCTTTTCATTAATCTAATCCTAGTTTAACTTTGGTTTGAATATTCTCCATGTGCGGTTGAGCTTTTTCTCTTAATTTTAAGCTAATTCCATATGTTTTATTTATGGTAATATTTACGTATACGGAACTCTAGTTCCTTATAAGATTAGAAATTGATTCATAATCCCAATTCTCCATGCCTTCATGAAAAAAAACTTCTTTAAGACAATCTCCGGTTACGCTGCAGAGGCAGGGTTCTCTGTGAGTTTCCTCTAGCAGTGTTGCTAACTTCTTCACTTCTTTTTGGAGATCTATTAACGATTTGATTCTTGAACTTCATTCTACATCTTTAGTAGTCCTTCTCCATATAGATTGTTGTTGGAGTAATATTTTGAATCATCAAAAATATCATATGATCTTGATTGTAGATTGAGATCATGACATTTCAATAAATTTTCCTTTTGATGATGACAAACTCACTTAGCACCTTTATATTCCTCATAAACGGATTCAATCTTCATAAGCTCTTGATGCTCATCCTCCCTTTATTATTACAGCTCTTATATTGACAATCTTCTTTAGAACTTGACTATTTGTTGGTCACTATATAACTTTATGTTAATCCAACTAAAGGCTTACTAAACAAAGGTTTGTAGTTTTCATTAGTTCACCCTCGATATAAGCAAGGTTTGTAAGCTTTCTAAGTAGGTAGGCCTTAGCAACTTCAATCTCTTCTATCATGTACAAGATTGCTATGTTTGCATGGCTAAAGCAAGATTTGTAGGCTCACTTAGTGTGCAAGTACCCCAACCTTCCACTCATTACGACCCTTTAGATGTCTAGGTTTGAGAACCCGATCATAATTGTATATTTTCTCAAAAGAACGTTATCTTATATGCTCTTCTTCAAAATACATCTTTTCATCTATCGATTATCGAGACCGGGTTCTTGTTCTTTTTTGTTGATGAACTGAAGCATCTCACTGTGACAGTTACTGTAGCCACGTATCTTATGTTTGAATGTTGATAAACTACATCTCTAATAGTTTGGTTGTGTTCTAAAACCAGAGAATTAGATTCTTTTAGTAAATACGCAAGAAAGTAAATTGGGAAATGAAATCAACATAAGTATATAAAGTGAAAAATTCCCTTCCATTAGGAGTCAAAAACCACAATCAAGACCTCTATTATAATTTAAGGTTTATAACTTCCCTTATAAGGTGTAAGGAATTTTTCTCAACAGTAATGTCTTATCTTCCCTCTTTAATATTCATCTTCCACCCTTTAAAATATTCATCTTCCATCCTTTACAACTCAAAAAAACAACTACTATAATATAAAAGAATGTAATCAACATCTTGCCTTAGAACTACTCCAAGAAACTAGTTATTATAAACTAAAGAAGCGCATGGATTAAGCTTGATGAGCAGGTTCTTTGTGTAGCAATAGCTTTCTTGAGACTCTTCATGTAGAATGGGAACACTCTGAGGTATTTTTGGATGTGGTTAAACTCCAAAGTGTGGTTGACGTGCTATTTACAAAGAGTAAATTTTCACCTTCAAGTTCTCCAATCCAAGTTAGATTTGTTCAAGACTTGCCAGACTTCAATCTTAACTTGACTTGGTCTTCCCTCTTGTTGACATGCATGGGGCATCCTGGACTCATATTAGAAACTATATTTCATGTGGTTATGGTAACTTTCCTTGTATAAGTTTTATTTTCTCTTAGAGTAATAATTCTCTTGTGTAGCAGTATTCACGGAAATCTAGTGCATACGTAAATAGTCTCAATCTTCTCTCTTTGTCGATTACCTTTTCGGTCAGAAAATGGGCCAGGTTCTCTGATAAGTTACTGGTTGTGTTGATTTTGTTCCTTCTTTGGAGATTTTGAGGACATTCAATTGACATATCTTTCTTCTTTAGAATTGAATTCCTTATTCACAAATTGTCAATCATCAAAACTTCAATATAGCTTCGCAAGATCTTGAATGTAGATACAGAGGTCATTGTATTTCAACAAATTCTTCTTTTTGATGATGACAAAATCCATAGAAACTTCATAATACTTAATCGGCGGTGTTGTAGTATATTCAATCTTTATAAGATCTTGAAGTGCATTATCAAATCTAAGTCTATACCTGGACAGTTTACAGTACTTGGAGTCTAGTAACTCCAAGCCAACTCATGATCTATCATAACAACGTAATCTGGTAAACATATGTAAAAGCATTAAATAATAAACTCATTTAAGAAAGCTAATGTGATAATATTTGTACAACTGAAAAACAATACTGAACGTTTGAGTCTATGTCTGAAAGCCATGTACTAATGATGAGTTGTTGGGACAAGCCCGGCTAACTCTAAGTCTAACTAAATGAAAATATAGCGAAAAATAAAATGTCGTCCTCGAAAGATGAGGACTCACCATTGTTCTTTAGAGATATCACCAGTCTACTAATGATGCTGAGAGTTTGAGAACCCTGCGCTGTATCTCAAATATAATACAACATGGAAGGTATGCACATCGGTACTTTGAATGTGCGAGTAAAATGATAGAAAACATACACACATGAAACAAATAAGCTGAACTATAATGACATGTAATGACCAACTAAAAATACGCGAACAACTAAAACATAGCGAGATGGTCAATAATGACCACGACTAATAGTATAGACGTGTCCTGAATCGAGATACTGATGCGAGCTAGCTGTGTTAAACTGAACTGAACTGAGTTAATGCGAAACTGCAGTCGAGCTAAACTAAAAGCTGTACTAACGATTGGGAAGTCTATAGCCGACATATAACCACGTAGAGCTAAACATGGAGTCCGATGCTTATACCCCACATCAGTAGGAATCAATATACCTTGCCAGGGTATAAAGGCATGAGTTGGTGATCACAAGTCTGGGGACATTGGGCTAATAATATAAGATACGTGTAAATATGATTGTAGAGACACAGGTGCCTTTGAACCCCGGTCAAGCTCGGTGCTAAGTCCTACTCCCACTAGATAGTCCTGGGCGACTACTAGGCGTGGCTCAAAACTGGGGTCCAAAGACTAATCACGGATACCTATATGGAAGTACCACTGAGAGTGCTCCGGACCGTATTATGTAACTGATGTTCTAGGCGAGCCAGGCTTGCTTATCTGAAAGCGTCGTAGCCATCTGAGACAAACTGAAATTGGTGGTTTATGACTGGTCAGAGCTACTTATCTGTAAGTATCTTAACCGTCTAAAGAACCAACTAAAAATCTGATAACTGATATCTAAGTCAAATAATAACTGATAATGGGTGACTCATGGCACCTAAAAGCGTAGTCAAACTAATCGGCTGACTTTTTAGGAAAATACCGAACATGCTAACATTCTGACTGAAACTGGACTAGCAAGGAGATGATTGAGATTTCAACTAATGTTAATAATAACAGAATCTAACACTGATAACATGGATAATATTCCACCTGAAATTTATCAAATTCTCACGAAAACTCTCTAAATTTCAACACCTCGAGTTATAGCGATGAAGATTATGGTAGGGTTTAGGACTACAAGGAAGAAAATTTTCCATGTTGACTTCCCACATACCTAGTGATGAAATCCCAAAGAAAATCATGATAATCTGAGAAAAGAAGAGCGATTGCCCTAGCTTACGCTCGAGTTTGAGAAAATTCTACGATCCGACTTATGAGGGGAATGAGAGGAATGAAGTATATCGTCAATTACCCTCTAAATTCCATGAATAGACTCAAAACGACATAGTTTAGGGATTAAAAAGGTGAAAGTTACAAAAACATCCCGGTAGAAAATGCGGAAAGCGCGACGAGGCCAATGGGTCACTCAGCAGTCACTAGTTGAGACCACGACTCGTTAAGGACCGATTGTTCAGTCTGAGCCCTACAGTCATTAGCTTACTGGAATTAGCAATGAGAGGGACCACGACTCTTGTATGAACCAATAGGTCGTTGGTACCTCCCGTGACCACTGGCAAGAAATCGAACAAACCTCTGGACCCTCTCTCCAACGGGTGTGAATGACTCATTGGTTGGGACAATGAATCGTTTTCACCTTTCGTTTGTCGGAAATCCTGAAGGATCTTGAGTTTGACACCATGGGTGGTGATAGCGACTCATTATGTGATACAATGGGTCGATTATTTTCACTCGTTGTCACTTGAAGGAGATATCAGGAGCCCAACTAATGACTCACACAATAAGTGATTGTATTGCCATGTTATTTCGTTGGTTAACTGCGTGGGTTCCTAGAAAAGGGATAATTGGGTTAGTATTGGAATTTACGTGAGTGACATGATGACTTGTTGTTTCTCTGGCAGATTCCATGTCCCATTGGTTCTCTAAGGACCAAGGCGGGCGGCCATGACCCAAAATGAGTTGTTGAAGCTAACCACGACTCATTGTCTCGGTTTTTTTGAGGAAAAGAATTACATGGTTCTTCTGGATTTTCTTGCAATGTCGAGTTTGTTCTAGAAAGAGTTTCGAGGTGTTTGATATCCTCCCCCTTGGGATCATTCATCCTCAGATGAGTCTAGCTTCTTTGAAAAGCGGGAAAAAGAGCTATAATTCCCAGTGGGACTATGAGGCGATTTACGGAGGAATGGCGACTCCCAAAACTGGTTGCTGTATTAACAGGGTTGATGCAACTAGAATGCACATTGAAAATCCTAAATAGATCCCATTAAATTTTGAAACTGAATAGAGTATTGAGGAGGAATTTGTTACCAGATCATGGGGCCCAGGCCCGGAAAAGGATAAGTGAGGGTATTTGTCCATCATGTCTACTTTGCCTCCCATGTCTCCCTCAACTGGTTGGTTACTCCACAAGACTTTCACCGAAGCGACATCCCTTGTTTCTCAGCTTACGAACCTAACGGTCAAGGATCGAACTAGGACCTCTTAAATGGCAAGACTATCCTTCATTCCATGACTGTCTAGTGGCTGGCGGATTGGATCACGTGCCTTCTTCAATAGTGACATGGAAGGCTGGGTGCACAAATGAACTCTAGAGGTAATTCTAACTTGTGCCACACTTTAATCGTTTTAGAATTTTGTAGGGTCCCACATATCTCGGTAAGAGTTTTCTTTTTTCCCGAGACCTTATCACCCCTTCATGGGTGAAATTTTTAGTAAACCCAATCATCTACAACAAATGCTAACTCCCTCCTTCTCACATCATCATAAGATTTCTTGGCTTGTTCCACCACCACCACCACCATGCCTCTCGGCGAGAAGTTGCACCTTAACGTGAATTTATGAATTGAGTGCAGCCCTATCAGGTAGCTTCACCAACCTCAAACCACCTTATAAGATACCTACACCTCCTACCATATAAATGCCTCAAGCGGGGCTATCTGAATACTGGAGTGGTAGTTGTTGTTGTATGCAAACTCGATGAGGTAGGTGATCATCCCAACTGCCTTTGATATATACCACAGCGCTCAACACCTCTGGGTATAAATTGTACGCTCGGCTTGTCCCATCTTTACGAGGGTGAAAAGTTGTGCGAGCTTGACACAGGTACCTAGTCCTTTATGAAATGACTTCCAAAAATATGAGGTGAACTGGGTACCTCAATCTGAGATGATAGACAAGTTCACTCCAAGAAATCACACCAACTCCCGAATATATAACCTAGCATAATCCTCGGTTAGTGCAGCAGTTTTAAGCGGGAGAAAATGTCTTGACTTGAAGTTCATTCGGTCTACTATCACGAGATTAGTCATGTGTCGGTGGTATGAGATAGACCTATAATAAATTCCATATTCACTTCTTCCCACATCCCGTGTAGGTATGTTGATATCTGAGTCATACCTCTGGTCTCTAATGTTCCACCTTAACACATTTGGCAGTTCGGGCACTAGCGGGAGCTACTTATCACAGCGTTATGCTGTGTCTAAAGAACAAACTGAAACTGAAGCTGGTGGTTCTAAGATTGAATTAAGGCTGCTTATCTAGAAGAGTTGTAACCATCACAAAGACCAACTAAAATCGATGGCGATATACGATTCCTAATACACGATAACTAGGAGGCACATGACACCTCAAGAAAAGACTATAGTCAACTTGATCAGATGACATTTTAGAAAATACCCAGACATGCTAACATTCTGACTGAAACGGGACTAGCATGCAACTGACTGATATTTCAACTAATATTAATAATATGGGAATCCCAACGCGATAGAATCAAGCAACATGAATAGCGATCAATTATGCAGACTCCTAATTCTTGTATTCAAAGTTAGAGCTAAATCATTTTACAAGAATGTAGTTCCACATGATTTCTAAGAATTGGGAAAATATAACTTGGCCATAACAAGGATAATATATTCACCTGAAACTTGTAATTCTATCTGAAAACTCTCTAGATTTTGAAACCTCAGGACTATAAGCGATTGAAGATTATGGAAGGGTTTGGGGACACAAAGAAAAAGAACAATTCACTTGTTGAATTCTCATATGCTAAGTGATAAATCCGAGGAAAATCCCTTGAGAATCTGAAAAGTTGATTGCTTCTTCTTCTTTAGGTTTTTGAGAAAATTCTACGTCGACTTTTGAGGAAATAAGAAGAATGAAGTATATATCCCGATTACCTCTAAATTCCTGAATATAACTCAAATGATGTAGTTTAGGGATTAAAGGGTGAAGTTATAAAAATATCCCTGGGAGAAAATGCAGGAAAAACTAAGCGGGCCCAGCAGGTCCACTCAACGAGTCGTTGGTTGAGACCACTACTGGGTTGGGACTAGTCATTGGTCACAGGATGGATTATTGGCTCACTTTAGGTGGCAACGGGAGGGACCACGACTCCTTGGATGAACCAATGGGTCGTTGGTACCTCCGTGACCACTGAACGAAATCGAACAAAACATTGGACCCTCTCCAATGGGTGACACAATAAACTCGTTGGTTGGGAAAATGAGTCATTTTAAACTTATCCTTGAAAATCCTAAAGGATTTTGAGTTTGACACCATAGTGGTGACAACGACTTATTGTGTGATACAACAGGTCATTGTTGCCCTCGTTGTCACTGAGAAGATACACGGGAGCGGTGAAACTCACACAATGATTCTTTATATCACCGCGATGACTTGTTGGTTGACTGCGTGGGTTCACGGAAAAGGGATCTTGGTTTCTAAGCTGGGGATGCAACTGAGTGACAGGACGACTCGTAGTTTTCTCTGGCAGATGTTCCATGTCCCGTTGTGGTTCCCAAAGGACCAAGGCGGGAGCTGACCCCCAACCCATACAACGGATCGTTGGATCGGCCACGACTCGTTGTCTCGGCGTTTGCAGGAAAATTTTCTGGTTTCTTCTAGATTTTTTTCAGGTACGAGTTTGATCTAGAAAAATTTTGGGGTGTTACATGCATCTCCCCCCTTAATATTAACTTCCATGTAGACAATACTCTTATTTAGAACCAACCTGTGTAATTCAATACTTACAACTTCATATTGATAAACTAGATTACTACGAGGTTTGTATGTTTGCGATAGTTCCTCAATTTTAGTAAGGTTTGTAAGTTTTCTGAGTTGATAGGCATTAAGCAACTTTAGCCTATTGTAGCTTGTACAAGTAGCTAGGTTGCATAACTAAACAAGAGTTGTGGTCTCCTTGTCAGTTGTAGCATCTTACTTTCCATCATTGCTGACCATGTAGATGGCTAGGTTTAAAAATCTAATAATAACCATATGTCCTTTTCAAGAAACATTCTCCCATTGTCTGTATAAGGATCAAGTTTTTCAAAAATATGGGTTTTGTTCTAGTGCTTGGTTATATAGGTGCGTAACAATTTTCTTATTATAAACCTTTTTTGAAGCTCTTCTCGGAGACCTTTGTTCTTTAATCTTCAAAATACTCATTTCTTCTAAGCAGAACTAGGTTCCTTTATAAGTAAGGACTTGTTTCTTTACAAATTAACCTATATCATATACTAAGTACATTGGGTTGATCTAGAACTCCAGCTAGAATATATCTGAGGTAAAGACCGTTCTAAAACTTCCCCTTTTTGGCATCATCAAAAGTGATAAGTTCTGAAGTCTTTTGTGAACATGACAATGTAAATTTTCCAACCGAACTCATCAAGATTCCAAATAAAAGATATTTGCATGCATCCTTTTTAATCCCATGAGGACCAAATCAAGTAGACAATTATGTTAACTTACACCAAGTGTTATGGTAAGATTTTGCATGATTTTGAAATTGAAAAGTGGTTCAAACATAGAAGAAAAATTTTCTAGGTTTGGATTTCTTGTCTTTCCTTAAGAACACCAATGATATCTTTTTAATTCCTCCTTTATCCTTATTTATTTCTTCTCCGGAGCCTATATTTTTATACCCAACAAACACTAATATAAGGATCTTTATTTCATATTTAGTGATTTAACTATTCACATCTTTTGTCATTGATATCTAGGAATTAGGTTCCTTATTAATCCTTTAATTTCTTTTAAATTCTTCATCAACATTCAATGATACTTAATTTTCAATTTTCCAAACATTTCTTTTGATTTTTCAGTCACCTCACATCAACAAACTTTCTCAATTCTCAACATTACCCATCCCTGACAAATTTGAGCCTCCTTCTTTAAAATCCTCTTTTAGTCACCCTAAGAATCTGCGTCTTTAATCATTCAACTTAATTAGGTTACTTGGTAAGAAGGAATTTTTTGGATTTTAAAAATTTAGAAAAACTCAAGTTCATAAATAATAGGATGAGAAGAGTCTTAAGAGGTTGACCTTTATGAAGGTATAATATGGTCAAATATTTAGATGATTAGACAACGGGGTTTATGATATGTACTTGAATGATTTTTAAAATATTTTTGGATATAGAATCATGTATTACAGTGTGTTTAAACATAAATTTAGCTACAAGAATGAAGATGTAACGACTGGTGCAAATCAAGTTCTTTGATTATTGTTCTCTTGCGGTGAGCATTCTTAAAAAGTAGGATAATACTGACTGCTCCTTCTTAGATCATTATAACGATATCACATTCTACGGTAATAGAGAGTGTTCTTGATCAACCTCTTACGCTTCTTTGCATGTGTCCTACCTTGTTCTTCAAATGATTCATAGTATCTTTTATCTTTCTTGTTTTTGCAACTATCATCGTCTTCTTCTTTAGAGAATCAGTTTATTCATCTAGTTTCTCAAAATTTTAATTCTTCATATTCAAAAGCCATCAACACAAGTGGATTATGGCTAACTTTCTTCACACAACTCATTTATATTCTTTATAAGTTCTCTAGATCTTTTCCTCATCATTATTGGACTTGTGAAGATCTTTCCTTCTTGTATTCATAGATCTAAAGGTTTGAACTAGATGTATGTCTTCTATGATTTTTAATTTGATCATGAATTCCAATTTTCTTTTTGTGGTGAAGGATGTCTTCAGGCTTGAATTCATTTTCTTCATTCTTGTTTGTCTCATTTTCTTAAAAAATAGGTTCCTTAGTTCTATTGTAGATAAAACCTACTTTTTTCATGGTATTCTTCATTTGTTCTTTGATATTTTCTTCTGTTATGTTAGCAACTATAACCTCACTGTTTTCAGGGCTCACCCTGATCAAGGTCTCGTGTTGATCACCCCCCCTCTCCCCACTTTCCTTTTTAATCCTCTTAAGTGGGATGCAAATCTACGATTTAGAAGTTTACTCTAGATTATTCTATGACCTACTTTAGTGAGATAAGTCCTAACTCTATCCAGTCTTTTTATGCTGCTAAGAACTAGGTTTCTAGTATTAGTTCTTGAATGGACAAATTCTGAATTTTGTTGCACTACTTCTCTAGTCTCTACTTCTCTCTTTCTTACGTGATTAGGATTTTCCAAATCCATGCCACTTCCTTTTCAACGGCTTTTAGTAGAATTATACTTCTTTTATGTCATGTATTAGACCTTTTCACGTAACTCTTGTTTCCTACCTTAGTCCTTTCCTATTAGCTCAGATATGAATATTAAGAATTTCTCTCATGTCAAAGTGAGGGTGCTTTTGAACTTGTCTTGTGAAATATGAGAAATAATTTTTTTTCCCCTTTTCTCCATTTTTTAAATTGTTGTTCTCTTTTTCTCATCGACCATCACTTGATTCTCCGATCTTTTAGCATATGTCCATAGTCTTCGCAGTAATAACATTAGGTGTTGAGTAGGTTGACATTTTTGCCCTTTTTCACTACTTCTATGAGCTTGATCTATTATTGCTTTAATATTTATGAGAGTGTTTTGTAGTATTTAATGATTTGTTCTTTCCATATAGATCATCTTCGATTTCCTTCTTTATTTCTTCCAATTTCTCAAGGTTTTTTCTAGTATGAGCTTGTTCTTGAGAAAAAGTGACTAGAATCCTACGAATTTTCATTCTTTCTTGTTCATTCTTTAATATAAGAATCTGTTTCTTAAGATTTTATGTTCCTCTCTCTATTCTCTTTTTGTTTCTTCCAAGATTTGAGAGGTTTGTTTGACACATAGAAATTTCTTGATTTAATCAATTCTTTCCATATATACACTGCTCAAGAATGTTGAGGATAGTTTGGGGCACACTTCTAGTTCTTTTCTAGAATAAGTGTGAATTTCTTCCCTGACTTTTGAGAAGAACTTCTTGTTGATAGATTCTTCTTGAATTTTTGGATATGTAACTATTGTTAGTCTTTGAAGGTGCTAGCTTTTATTGAAAAATTTGGCTCTCTTTGAGCAAATTATGCAAGAAAGGTAAATGTCACAAGCAGTGCACTCTGAAAAGCGACGTGATACTTAGGATCACGTGACCCCCAAGCAAAACCCTTGGCTTAGAATAATTCTATAATGATGAACTACTGTAAAAGACTAGTAAGTGGGAAGCTAATTAAAGCAATAACCTTTATCTTGAATAATAAAGAGCATTTGATAAATTACTAATTTTGCTCAAATCTTGAGACTCGAAAAGAACTGATGAGTTGATAAACCCCAGTAACACTAATGTCTGAGACTAAAACTGAAATAACAAAGATGAAAATAAGAAAACTCGACCCTCAGCAGATGAGGACTCACCAACTGTCAGGCTACCGGAAATCACACAGAGACATTAGTTGTGATGTTGGTGAGTTCTTTGGCATTATATCATAAAATAATATAGCACATGAAAATATGCTATCAGTACTTGAAATGTACTGAGTATGTGAGATGTAAATAGAATATACATAAATTGAACACTTGTAAACTGAACTGAAATAACATGCAACGACTATATACGAAATTACGAAATACTTACATAAATAGTGTGACATATATGGGAATCTTTTGTAAGATGATAAACTGAATTATAGTCATGGGCATATCATGAAATCTGATAGACTGGACTGGACTGGACTCTGACTGTACTAGATTTATGGGAGAACCTATAATCGACATATAACTTCACGTGAGCTAGGCGTGGAGTTGATATATACACCCCATTAAAGAGCCCAATGTACCTTGTCAGGGTATAGTGACTGAGAGTTTGTGTGATCACTATCTGGGGCTATTAGGGATAATAATCTATGGCGGCACATAGTTCACAGAAACCTGAGTGTGCTGAACCCCAGTCCACTCGATGCTAGTACTACTTCACGAAAACCTAATTATGTCTGCGTGATACCTCAAAGCGTGTCCTAAGACTAAGTCAGAACTACTTATCTGAAAGTCACCTGAGAGTCTAAGAACCTGAAAGAAACTGTATTCTAAGACTTGTTTGAGGTGTTTCATCTAAAAGTGTTGTAGCGGTATAAAGAACAGCAAACATGTTGATAAATTGATGCTCTTGAATATAATGGATACTAGCAATATTACTATGAAAGAGAGCTTACTGGAGATAATGAAAATTTCTGACATAGTTAGACATTTCTGAAAGGATCATATATATGTGACAATGCATGCTATTTGAAAACATTGCTAGTTTATAAGTACGCTTCTATGAAAAATCATGTCAACTCTAAGTTCAAGTGAGACATATTTCATAGCTAAAATTAATGTCATAGTATTTAACAATTTTAATCATGCAAGCACGACGAATCATAGAAAGTAGAAAAATTCCATTTGAAAGAAAATCTGAGTCCCTTGATTTCTAGAAATACTTTATGACAAGGTTTTTTGCTAAAATATTGGAACACAAGGGTGAAAGAACACCCTCACTAAATCCCCACATACCTATAGAAGAAATCTCTAAAAAAAGTTGTTGAAATCTATTGCACTTTGAATAGAACCCTAGCCTAGACCTGAGGAGATTCTCTGATTTCTATGCACTGATCTTGTAGGCTTGGGAGAGAAATGAGAGGAGGGCGTCGAGTAACTCATAATTACCCTCGAAAATTTACTCAAATGACATGATTTAGGGTTAAATAGCAGCAAGTTACAAACATACCCACACGAGAAAAAGTCTAAAACTACTCGTGCGGCTCAACGGGTCATACAATGAGTCATTGGTTGTGACCACGACTCATTGGGACTAGTCGTTGGTCTGGGTGTAAATCAGTTACTGGACTTGACCAACACACAGGAATAATGACTCGTTAGATGGGACAATGAGTCATTGATTCCCTCATTATTACTAGAAAAGTTTTGGCTTAGGTTTACGGATATCCCTCAGACGGATAGAACGACCCATTTATACGAAATAATCGGTTGTTATATCCATCAAGTTGTCACTAGGGAAAGTTTAGCATTTTTTGGATTCATTCAACGGCTCCATAGGACAAGTCGTTACACCAAACTACGACTTATGGTGCGGCTTATTGTTTGAAATAAAGATTTGACGAGGTTTCTAGACTGCTATAACGAATAAAATGACTCTGTTACTTGCAGCAATGGGTCATTGTAGCTCTCGTTGAATCTGGGAAGAGCATCTGCAGAAGCTGAGAACGACTTAGACAACAGGTCGTCGTTGCGATAATGACTTCGTTTGTTGAGTCATTACGAGACAAATTTTCACAGTTTCTTGGATTTTCATTCCAAGTTTGGTTTTGGTCTAAGAAACTTTTGGGGTGTTACAGTAAATTATAGAAAGTAAATTAACATAGGTATTTAACGTGGAAACTCCCTTCCATTAGGGGTGCATACGATCAACTCTCCTACATGCTTTAGGTTTACACCACGCCCTTGTAATACCTGAAATTACATTCTCCACAATCTCTTCTTCTCTACCCTCTTTACTCTTCTTCTTCCACCCTTTACAACTCAAGACATACCTACTACAATCTAAAAAATAAATCAAGTTCCTCCCCTAGGAACCGCTTCCAAGAAACTTAGCTATTACAAACTAAAGAACTATTTGAATACAACTTGATAGGAACAGGTTCTTTAATGCGGCGGTAACTTCTTCTTCGAGACTCTTTTGTGTAGAAATAGGAACAATATGAGGACTTTGTCTTTGGGTGTTGCAAACTCCAAAGTTTGGTTGATGTGTTGTTTATATAGGTAATTCATACCTTGAATTCTTTGATTCAAGTTAGATTTAGTTCAAAGCTTGCCAAGATTCTAAATTTAATTTGACTTGGTCTTCCTCTTGTTGATGTGCTGTGGGCCTTCCTCGACTCCTTACTTGAAACTAGATCCATGTGTAAGTTTATGGTAACTTTTTGTTGTATAGTTTTCCAGTTCCTTATAGAGTTACAATTCTCTCGTTTGTAATTCTTCATGGAAATCGGAGTGGACACGTAGGTAGTCTTAATCTTTTGTCTTCGATATCTCATTCTCTGCTTAACAAGCTGTTCCTGATGAGTTTCTTTAATAGTGTTGTTGTTTGATGTGACCTTTTTGAAGTGTGTGAGGACCTGGTTCTTGATACTTCTATATTTCTTCTTTAGTAAGTGAATATGATAATGTGTCACAGTTTTTTAGTCATAAAAAAATTAATATAGCTTCATCAGTTCATGAATGTAGATTTAGAGATCATTGTGTTTCAACAATATCCTTATATTTCCCTTTTTGGCATTATAAAGAGACACCAATATTGAAATATTTTGATCAATTCTAGACCAGTTATTGAGGTAATTATCAGAGAGTTTCAACTCATTTGTAGCAGCCTAAGATCTAGTTGATTCTATTTAAAAGAGATCCTTGTTTATAGAGTTTGTAAATATATGTCAACAATTTGTTCTTTAATTTTGCAGAATTCCATAGAGATATTACCATTTCCACATTGTTCCTCAAGTGTGATGTATGACATCAACATGTATTGTCCTCTTGCATTGTACTAGATATTTTGCTATGTTTACAACACTTGTGTTGTCATAGAATATAGGGATCATTTCAACTTTGAAGTCAATACTTCTAATTGTTGTTTGTTCGATAACATCAGTACCCTGTATGAGGCATCAACTATATTCAACTTCTGCGGTTGACATGGCAATAAAATTTATGTCTTAGTTGCCTATGAGATCAAATTTGATCCTAGGAATTGAGTCATTCTTGGTGTACTTTTCCTATTCGCCAAATACTCATCATAATTTGCATCGCTATATCCTATTAAGTTCAAAAGAACTTCAATTTGGATACCAAGGACCAGGTGTGCCTTTAAGATACCTCAGTGTTCTTTTCACTACTTTTAAATGTGATTCATTCGAATAGAATTGCAATCCTTTTACAATCTCTACCAAAAAATAATTTTAGGTTTGCTTGTAGTTTATAACAAAGAGTCAACCTGCTCTATACTTTTTGTCCTCCATTGGAAAACTAGGTTCATCTCTATCCAGTCATGTGGCTGTATGTGTATCAATGGCCTTTGTTTTTTCATGAAACCTTTGATATATCTTTGATATGTTTATGTTGGTGAATCATTGTCCTTCTTGATTTACTTTATTAGTAGTTCTAAAAAGAAGTTTAGTTCCTCAATCATACTCATCTCGAGTTCTCTTCTCATAAGCTTAATAAACTCTTTACACAAGGTCTCATTTGTGGCACCACAGATGATACCATCTACGTATACTTGAACAAATAGAAAACTTGTATTTTGTTTTAATAAAATAGGGTGTTAAAATCATTCAACTTGCGAACTCATTATCATGAGGAATTTTGAAAACCTTTACGTGTCATACTCTAAGTGTATGTTTTAATTTATATAGAGCTGTTCAGCTTGTACACATTATTAGAAGCTCATGGCTATCGATCCTAGATATTTTTGCATATAGACTTCTTCTTTTAGATATATATTTAGGAAGTCAATATTGACATTCATCTATTAGAGTTTGAACTTTATGAGATTTGAAAAAGCTATAGTATATGTATAGTTTCATTCTTTGCAACTAACACAAAGATTTCATTGTGTCAATTCCTTATTCTTGGATGTAGCCTTGCACTACTAATCTTTCTTTGTTCCTTGCAATGTTTCCTTGATTATAAGAGTTTCATTTCTAAAGACTCACCAAGTTTCAATAATAAATCTGTCCTCGGGTTTGGGTTCCGAATGTCATACCTTGTACTTTCAAATTGATGTAGCTCTATTGCATTGCATTGATCTAGCTAGCATGTTGAAGAGTTTTTTTTAGTATTTTTGGATCAATCATTAAGAGGTAGTCAATGAAAGCACATAAATTTCTGTCTTTGGACTTTGTTGTAACATTAGAGTCTATAAAAGTTATGACATTCTTGATTGAATGTGTCCTCTTATATTTTTCGATTTAACACTTAAATAAGCGGGGATCACTATCTTCATTGACAGCCTCATGTCCAACTTCCTTTATTGTTGTGTATTATATATGTCTTCGCAACTATCCATGAAACAAGTTCGGTGATATTGTTGCTTTCTGTCCAATTTCTCTAGTTGAGAGTATATCTTGTACAACTTCTATAGAACCAAATTCCTTGACAATGACTCCTTCTTCATTCTATTTTAATGAGGCTTCCTGTGCTACTTGATTTGCATAATTTTGTGCGAGTCCCATTTTGAAATCCTCGTCATCATCCTATTGATTTCTTATCCCTTAAGACCATCTACTTCGTCAAAATCAAGTGCCTCTCTTTGACTAATCCAATCCTTTTGTTGTATACTTTTCATGTGTTGCATGAAGAGTATCCCGAGAAGATTGTTTCATCACTCTTGATGATTTTCCCAAACTTGTGTTCTATTGTTGTGAATAGAGCATTCACTCCCAAAAAGAGGATCTAAGATAGGTGATGTTGGGCTTTCTTCCCTTTAGCAATGCGGATGTTTTCTCCGATAAAAGATCTTATCATATATTTATAAATGATGTAGCATGTAGTGATTGCTATTTTCAGAAGGATTTGAGCAGTCACTAGCTATTAACATAGTTCTTTCCATATCTTTACTGTTCTATTCTTTCTTTCAACAACACCATTTTTGTTGAAAGTTCACAAGTGCTGAAATTGTGATCAATTTCAATTTGTCCTCAGCTATTCTAGAAATTGGGAGGTTCTCAAGCATTTTCATGATCATACCATATGAGCTGCCAAAGATTTAACTTCCTCTGTAGTTTTTCATAAATATTTGTGAATAACTGAAAGTCTCATCTTTTGAAGTAAGAAATAGGGTTTATGTGCATTTGGAGTAATCATCAACAATTACAAATATGTAATTATTTCCTCTTCTCCTTTTGCTTCTCATAGGCCCACATAGATCCATAGGGAGGAGTTCTAGTGGTCGAGATGTACTCACCATCTTCTTTGACTTGAATGAAGAATATGCTTTCCTCACGAAATTTACAGTATTACATATCATATCTTGTTCATTAAGTATGGAGTGGCTTGGAAGGTCAGGAACATTCACTAAAATGAGCTGTTAGAGTACCATGGCACATCCAACGCAAATACAGCCTAAGATATTTCAGGTGCGGAACTTAAGACTGATCTTAGAAATTCATGACATGTTGTACTTTTTCTGTTTTTGTATCTTTACTTTCTGTGAGAACCGTTTCCTATTTTCAGTTTGGCGGTACCGCTCAGTCACAAAAAAGCATTTTCTTTGTATCACAAGTCTATGAATATGTGTAGATTACTACTCTGACCTTCTAAAATGCTTTGCCCTCTCATTGTGAATAGAATTTTTTCATTTTTTTCTGGGTAACATATCCTTTTGTAACCTTCGAGAATCTACTTCTTGACACCTGACTAAGGCGCATTAAACAAAATTTGTTTGTTGAATATATATCTGACGAACTTTTTGTCTGCATATTACATATTAGGGAGGATTATCACTTAGGGTGCCATGAATTCTAGTGCCTTTTCGATTGCTAGTTTCCTCCTTTGCATGCTCCCTTAGCTTGATTTCAATTTTTCTTTATGTAGAGTTTCATGGAGGTTGGTCATGAGTTGAGTATTTTCCTTATTCAATGATTCACCATCCTGATCATACTCTAAGTTCTTTTGTAAAGGGGTCAAGTCTTATTCCTTAGAGTCTGGTCTATTTTATGGGCCTTCTTTTGCTACATTCACACACACACCAATCATAGCGTTTGTTGTTGAAACATGATGGTCTTGTTGATTGACCTTCTTGTATAATCAACTTCCAGTCTTTCAAATTGTTGCTTTATAGAAATATCTGGCTTTGATACTAACTGTTAACTCGTTTGCGACCTATGTATAGGTACAAGGTTGTTTTGAGTAACTAGCAAGAAGGTAAATTGTAGAAAAAGTAAAATCAATGCAAGTAATTAGTGTAAAAAACTTCTTGCTCAAGTGAGGTAAGAACCATGACCTACCTCTATAGGATTCTCCTCAAATACTTTTACTAAACACACGAGTTAAGGTTCACAACCACCCTTGTAAAACTTAAGGAACTAATCTCAATATCCCTACCTCTAGTTTCTTAACTCTTCTCTTTAGTGGCCCATTACCTAGTCAATGGTACCTTACAACATAAAATAATACCTATACAATCATCTAATAAAGTAATTAAGATCTTAGTGGAATACAAAACTAACTTTACAACATAAGAAGCTGGTATAGATATATCTTAGGACCAGTTCTTTAGTTGCTTGACTGCTTAGATCTTTAAAAACTCTTTATGCGGCTCTCTCACTCTGACATTTCTCTTTAGTGTAGTCAAACTCTAAATTCTTATTCATGTTTATTTATATAGGAGTAAAATAGTTGTCTTGCGCGGTTCTTGATCCAAACACGAAACGAATTCAAGTTTTTCATGAATCTAATCTATGGTTTGATTTGGTTTGGATCTTCTTCACACATTGGGCTTCTTTACTTAATTTCATGTGTTTAATTTATGATAATATTTATATCTTAAACTTGAGCTCTTTGTATAATTAGTTAGGAGTCATATTCCCAATTCTCAAGCACGAAATAGTTTCTTCAAGACGATTATCCGGATTACGCTAGAGGAGTGAGTTTCTCTAGCAATAATTTGTAACTTCTATGACTTTTCTTGGAGAATTTATTAAGGACCTAGTTTTTGTATTTCATTCGACATTCTTCAATTTTCCTTTTTCATATAGTTGTTGCTTGTATAATATTTGTTAATCATATTAGAAATACCATGATCTTGAATACAGAATTAAGAGATTGCTGATATTTCAACACTTGACTTCCACCATGTATTTATATTGTTTTCCATTGAAGTATGGTGTTTCTTATTCAGCCAGATTTTCCTTCTTGCACTCTAAAGGTACAAACATCCTTTATCCTTTCAATGTGCTAATAACACATAAAGAACCTACTCTGATATTAGTTGTTAGTTTGTTATGACCTACACTGAAAAGACAGGTTCTTTCCAACAAAAACAACTATGCAAGATGGTAAGAGTCGAGAAAAGTAAATCGCTTGCAAGAATTTTTACGTGAAAAATTCCTTTCTTGAGCAAAACCAACAACTTCTATATCCTACAGGATTTTCCTTATCGCTGCATTATCACACAAGTAATTTAAGGTTACAACTCTTTTTCCATATACCTAAAGCCTCTTTGATCCTGCACTTACTCGCAACAATTCTCACTAATTATTGGTGATGGCATCGCTCTTCAATGACGCTACCAAAGTTAATGAAGTCTTTTAAAATATAAAGTATACCTATTACAATCAACTAAGAATTAATCAAGAGTTTGGAACCTGGGAATCTAACTATTACAATTCAAAAATAGTAAAATAGAACTTAATAGGAACATGTCCTCGTCGTAAAATTTGACTTTTCTTTAACACTCTCCACGTGTAATGTCTTTGTATATGTGTAATCTCTATTTTTGATGGTCATCTTCCATAATTCAATCAATGTTTTATATATGAGTAGGTTGGTATGTTTTCCCTCGCGGGTCTAATATCATTAATTAGAACTCCTCCTTGAATATCTCTGCACGTTGAGCCTGCAAAGGCGGCCCGATGGGTGCCGGTTGGATCTTCTTCCACTGGTACGACTCATATTTGTTATGAATGTCTGCTCATGTTGTTGCTGAAAACTCCTAGCGGAAACTTACTTCAATTATAGCCGATGCACTAGGCTTTTCAGTCTTAGATTGTCATGTTGAGAAAGTCTCTGGCACGCCAATTCATCCGAAATGCAGTTCGTACCAACATCTTTCCTTTTAAAAACGGA
This sequence comes from Datura stramonium, assembly GCA_018107945.1. Classification (NCBI taxonomy): domain Eukaryota; kingdom Viridiplantae; phylum Streptophyta; class Magnoliopsida; order Solanales; family Solanaceae; genus Datura; species Datura stramonium. Next base: position 89,685 of record JACEIK010001725.1, on the reverse strand, counting down.
TCACGAGTTCCTATAACAATTCTGATCGCACTTGGGTGATTTTGAGAGATATCCCTTCTTTATTGCTTTTATTTTCATCTAGTTGCATAATATTGCCTTTTAAATGCACATATAAAGCCATCACATGTTCCTGGCGGGTCGGTTGTTCCATCATACTTTGAAAAATATCCACATGTTTTGAACCTATTTAGGATCATCTTCGATGTTATGTGCAAGATTTAAGGACCAATAATTGTACGTACTTCCTTGAGTTCGGACCTTTTAAAATTAGTGGAGCCTTAGATATTTGGTCTATTCGGGCATTGAATTCCTTTTCGCTCTAATCAACTTAGTTGATCAAAACATTTAAGCACCTCAAGAGCTCCTTCCCCCAGTCCCCCACTTTCCTTTCTATTCACAATTTTCTTAATAATCCCTCAGTACAGCGTTGTGCCCTTACGGATAATTCTTCACGCTGGTCACATTCTACCCTCTTTTTTTGTAGTTTTGCATTACTGCCTTCTGTTTGATTCTCTAGCATTACAGTCTAAGCTAGGCTGTCCCAGCTACCGCTTAACTCACAATATTCTGGTTGTCGTTGTTTATCATTCGGAGCACTTGGAGTTCTTCTAATGAGTCTGATAAACTTAATAAAATGCAACAAAAATATCCAAAATTATCATTTACCACATAGTAGCCCGTCAAACCATTTATCGCAATCCAGGTACAACTGAACTTATTAGGGTTAAGGTACATGATTCCGTCATTGATCTAGGAATAGTTAACTAGAGGTAGATAATAACGCATAAAATGAAATTGAGCATATAACGATATAGAAGTGTCCAAGTCAGGTGATATCCTGGATTTTCTTGCTTCATGATGAATTGAGTATTTCTCCTTTGAACAGGATGACAACGATTGGGCAATTGAAAGGAACTGATTAGATGTAAATAGAATAAATAAGCTTTTTTAATTGCTTTGTGTATTCCGATGTCCTTGTCAGTACAAGTATCGTACTTTTTACTTAGAGTTATGAAATCTACTGGGTTTGAATTCCCGACATTCATTGTATATTGATTTTACTTTGAAAATGATCAATAAATTATATTGATATTTGATGAGTGTGAGTGATTATTTCTGGGATGGTCTTGTAGAATGTCTTGCTTTTACCTAAGTTTTCTCTGGATTCTTTATCTAAATCGACTCTCTGAGTGAAAGAAGGTTGCTCAGATGAGTGGCACCTCCTCCAACACCAGGGTTGCGGGTTAGAGTCACCAAGAAGAGGTGAGTAAAGGTTAGGGGCAATTAGGAAGGGTTTAAAAATGGCTCAGTTCTCGGTAAGTTGTATTACCCATTTCCTCACGAATCTTTGATTGTGCATGGTTATTTAATATGTTCAGTGTTTCCTTCGTAGCATCCACCTATTCACCTTTTAATACATGTCATAAAATGCAACTTAGTGCAGTATTAACTTGTTTTACCCTATACAAAAATTGCCCATGTCTAGACATATTCTCAACTAATATGCGTACGTATTAAAAATTTGCATACACACATGCATCACTTTTGTATTTTTTTTATTACTTTACTTTTTCTTTGTTTCATGGATTCACAGAAATTGTAATTCATGGAAATTTTAAATCTGCACCTCATTCTTTTTTGATAAGTAGATTCACTTATTGTGATTTTTACACTTTTAATTGATTTGTGCATTTGGAGGTCAACACAGTATATACATAAACAAATTATCTCAAACAAGCCTCTTGCATTTTATATCAATGCAAGACTAACCCATTTTTACTTTTAGAGAGTTGTTACTAATTAAGGTATGGACCTTTCTGAGGAAGAAACTGTTGATTGTTGTAAGGTCGAATCACCAAAATTGCAAGCAGAACCTTCCAGATTACCATTCCGGATTGATTCGTCAAGCGGTAGCTGCTCTCCATTATTCTCACTAACCCCAGATGAATTTCATGGCAAGAATTTAGATGACCTGCTCAACAAATTTTGGGACATTGAAGGAAATCCAGTTACCTCCAATCCAAATCAAGAAGGTAACTTTAATTTTATGATTTATAATACTACTTTTTATGTAATTTTTAATTATTTCTAAAAGAAAAACTGATGTTTGAATTTACGTGAATACTCTCTCCATCTCATTTTAACTGTTGATTTAGTTTTTTTAATGTCCATTAACAAAATAATAAATATAAAAAAATTAAAAATATTTTTAATTTTTTTATTTTTATTCCTTTATTATTTTAATTGTTGTTTGATAGATTGAAATTGAATTGATAATTGAGGTTTTTTTATTTATTTTATTTTCAGCTTATTAACTCATACTTTATATAGACAATCACATGTAACAAGACTTTTTTTAAGTAATATGGTGATATATAAACACATTTTTACATTCTGTGTAAGTTAAAATTCAATTTCATTTTTAATTTAAATTGAATCATTTGGCAAAGAAAAGAGCAGTTTAGTGTACTAAGTTCACGGTATGTGCGGGGTTCGGAAAAGGATTGGATTATAAAGTTTGTGTGTGCAGTCTTACTCTACATTTCTATAAGAGGTTGTTTCCACAACTTTCTAGATGAACTGGAAAAATATCATTTCAGAAACGTAGTCAATATTCTAAGCTATAAAATAAGAGGAATTTTCATATTAACTATAGTTTTGGACCATAAATATTATTAATAGTTATAGTTTGTGTAATTATGATTTTTATAGCTGTTCTAAAATTTGTGTTGTATCTCAAATACATCATTCTGAAGTCGCATTGTATCTCGGATATAACCTTTTGAAATTCTCATTGTATCACCGATACAAATAATTTTAGTTGTATTTGTTCCATAAATTTAGTTGGATATCGATGCAACTTTGTATCTATTCGCTCAGCTGTTGTATCAACACTTTCTATTTTGCTAGATACAATGATTCTAGGGCAAGTCACTCTATATGAGATGCAACATTCATTCAGAGAGATTAACAAAGTACTCAATTTTATTAAGACCCATTTTCTCAAATTTATTGGATACACTAATATAATCTAAAAAAATTCGATACAACATTCATTTAAGGTTGTATTGGTATATCACCATCACTTATATTTAGTGAGATGTTACTTGTATCATCAACAAAAATATCACTATAAATTAGATCTATAATAAATTAATTAAGGTGATTAGTGAGAGAGTTGCTAGTGAGGGAGAAAAGATAAAGGGAGAGAGGAAGGATGAAGGCGGCGAGATGAGACGAGAGAGGAGAGAGATGCTACAAATAGTAATTATTTTCAAAATGTAGCTCCTAGCCGATAATTACTTTTAACATTAACTACTAATGATAAATACATGTTACATATTTGCCATATTATATAATTTTCCCATAAAATATCATCTTTTCTTTTCCATGGAAATATTTGAACCAGGACAACATGTAGTTATGGTGCTGAAGATGACATGAGATGTGATCAATTCTTTGAACAAGTTGTTGGTGAGATTTCAATGGACACCAATACCCTTCTGATCAAATTACTCTACAAATGAGAATAATGAAATATCATAACAACAATTTCGGTAGGTGGCAGCAGAGGGTGGAAGGTTAGCTTCAGCAGAAGAACCAATCGTAATGGACAAGAGACGAAGAATGATTAGGCCAGTGCCTCCAACGATCCAGAGCTAGAAAGCAGGTCAGTTTACTTTTCTTTTCCATCTGCAAAAATTAAATGTTAGTTTTATATTTTGAAAGTGGATGCTGTTTAGTGTTGTTTTAGTCTCGGTATTTTGAGTTTTATTTGTTTCTATTTATCTCTTTTTCACTCTTGAGAGTCTTTTATAAATAACTTGCTATCTTCAAAAGTAAATATAAGGTTTCACGTGTGTCTTTCTGTCGTTCTCGAAATACCATGATAAAAATTAAGATGATGATTTTGTTAGTGAAGTAATTGTAGAAAACGTCAATCCCCAGAATATTGAAGTCAGCGGTGAGGAAGCTGTGTAACTTTCAATTGTGCCGTGACTTTCGGGCACTTGTTTGAGGCCATGTAATGACATAAAAACCACACATAAATTAGGAAATGAATGTTGATAAAACTAAGGTGGTTGGGCCATTAAATTTCTTTCAAGAGATCACCAAGAAGGAAGACATTTTGACGTCAGAAGTTGACGTAGAAGTTGTCAAACTAGCAAAACTAAAATAATGGGATCGTATCCGACTTCTTAACAGGCTGAATCTTTTATGATAGTCGCGCCCACCAACGCCAAATGGATCCATAACGTAACTGGGCTGATCTTGTAGCGTTCATCAGCCACGACTATTTGCGTTTATCAGGAAAATCATTTGCAATCAGAACTATTCATGGAGGATTAAGGAGACCAATGTTCTTATTTTTAAGTAGGACCATTATTTTAGTGGACATAGCACGCATCATGTCGATGGTATTTAGATGTTCTGTAAACAGTTTGGCTGGATGAGCAGACAAGGAGAGGGTAAGGCCAGGAGATGAAAAGTGCTGCTTATAGGATGGGGTTTCTTGGGCCTGGTTGCATGTGGTGTGTACATTGAAGTGTTCTGGTGGTGGTGATGTGAGAAAAATAACTTTAAAAAATTCAGTGATAATTAGGAAGATTAACTAATAGACTGCTCTGGTGGACCATGTTAAAGGAAACAAAAATGGTATCAAAGGGAGAAAGTGTATTTATGGATTTGGGTTTGTGGAAGTGAGTGAGCAATCAGATGAGACTCGAAGTGATCAGTGTGTTTTGAGACAGAACTAGGGAAGTAGGTGTGGACGACAAGGCATCAAATAATGACTGGGAGGACAACCAGGGAAAAAGAGATATGGATTGTTGGTAGAGGACAGAAAAGAATAGAAGTGTGTGAGGATGGAAATATAGCGTCATCAGCTAGATGTGTGTACAATATATTTTCAAAGGATTGGTCAAGACACCGGTAATCATGGTGTGAGAGATTCGTAACTAAGGAAGACACGGGAGTAATTTGAAATTAATTGGGTTCTCTGCGGAAAAGCAGAAACAATCGATCCAAAGGAGGTGATAGTAAGGGAGGAGTTGAACACCACTTCAAAGGGTGATTTTCCATGATTAGTAGGTGTTGCGAGAATCATTTAGTAAATTACCTTCTACAGTTTTATTAAGCTAAGTAGTTGGGAACTTGGATTGGTGATTAACTTTATGTGTTATTCATAATTATTAATAGTGAATAGTTATTTATTATACAAGCAAATGATAAGATCTGATTGAGTTTTAATAAATTTAAGTCAGTGAAATTGAATTTGTTTTGATTGGAGCATGTGAAGTGAAAAAATTGTAAGAACATCCAATTTTTAACAATAGATAACACCAAGTGTAACCATAAAACATCATCCACGAAACCAAAATTAATCTATGTCCTTGAGAAGATAAAAATAGGAGGCCCAAACATTGGGAAAAAGTTTTCCAACAAAGTAGTGGTTTTATTGATGTGGAGAGAAAGGGATAATGTATGTGACTCGCAAAGTTGACAAGCACTACAAAATTTTTCATTTAGACTAAGAAGTAGCTAGAAAATATGACTAAGTAATCGTTGATGAGGATCATTTAAATTGGACATTGTGTGCTTGAGGAGAGCTTTGCTGCCAAGGGTTTGGAAGGAGGAAGTAAGAACGTGAGCAGAGTGTAGACACCATTGTTAAGTTGAGTTTTGAGTTCTTATCCTTGACAAAAAAATTAATGAGGATGAAATTCAAAAAAGTGTTATTATCACGAGGTAATTCTGGATGAAATAAGACGTTTTGTAGTGGACAGACATGAAAGATATTATTTAAATAGAGATCACGATTGAAGGAGTCAAAAAGAGAAGCATTACTGGTATTCTGAGTGAATAGCGCTTGGACATTCTCATGAGATTGATTTGTCCCTCTATATTTCTCGTGTTGAAATCAATAATTAGGTGTAACATAGTATCCAATTGGATGATGGTATTGGTGCATGATGTAAAGATGAGTGAAGGGATTTATTATGTGATTGTAACGGCAGAATCAAGCGGAGGCAAGATGCTTAGTGTCATTACATGTTGGCATATGATCTTGTTATCATTACTAAAGTTCCATGGTTGCCCATGGCTGAAGTTCAATATGAGCCAGAGTAATTGGAATTTTGAAGAATTATTGTGACAGTGCGACCTCGGTAGGAACCCTGACCACCACATCCATGTTGATTCTTGCTGTGATCGAGGTGAGATCAATACCTTGATTTGTTTGATGGAACGTGAAAAGTTATGAGTTGACCATGCTGACCCTGGTCCCTCTCACTGGTCTCTTGAAACAGAAACAAACACACACGCAGATAGTACAACAAAAAAGACGACACACGATATTTACGTAGGAAAACCTCCTTGCTCACGGGAGAACCCGACCTACCTCGTAGGATTTTCAACTCTCTTCTACTAGATCTGAGCAACAAGGTTTGAACTCTATTATGAACTAAGGGATTAACCTCCTAATCTCCCACTTGCAATACCTCTATTACAAGACTGCACAATGACCTTCGTGTCATCTTCTCCCACCTAACAAACTGTTTTTACAAGGCTAACTCTAGCCAAGACATCAACCAACTCTAGTTGACAAAACAAGCAACTCTTTAAAATAAGAAAGGCATAAACTTGCATGATGACACAAGCTTTTATCATTACAACACACTTCCACTAATCTCACTGGCAAACCCTAAATCTTGAGGCTTGTCACCAATTACTTCCCTTGTAAATGGCGAAACAATGAACTCCTTTTGAGAGAGACAATGGCTGCTATGGCAGGAGTGATGGCTGTCTTTGGGAGAGAATATGTGGGTTTTGCTGTGTTTTCGGAATAGTAACAGAAAAGTGTTCACGTGACCCTTTTGTTGTTTGCTAGATGCCAAGGACTAGGTTTATTGACACACACAAACAAGGAAGCTTCTTTCATTGGACAAGGACACGCCTGCTGCACTGTCAGCACATCACGCACATCTTGACCAACCAGCTGCCAAAAGCACTTTGGCCAAAAGTTTGTCTTGAGAGAGATTTTCATGATTCCAAGTGGTGCAAAAGCGTAGCGTAGGTCCCCAGGAGTCCCTGTATCGGGTTGACATCATCAAAACCCTGTAATCCTACTCATTTCCCCCTTTTTGATGATGACAACCCTTTGCATAGACAACCACGACAAGCTTCACCCGGTACCGCCTTAAACTTCACAAATATAATTTGTCACCAACATTTTCCATTCCCCTTTCTCTTTTTATGACAATCTTCCCCCTTTGGCATCATAATAAAGAAACGGTAAGCCAAGACAAGAATGAGAAATATGGTAACTCGCAGCCCTTTGGGGCAACACTTGCAAGAATGGGAAGCACGCTAAGCAACAAGAGAACAATAGGAACAACATCCAACATCCAGCAATATCATTAAGAGCGGAGGTCGGAGTATTACAACATCACTAGCAAGCAGTAATTAAAAGCATAGAACGTGAGCGACGGTCGGCAACAACAAAAATAGTACGAGACAACAAGAGACAACAACACGGCTTAAGAGGAGGGGCAAGGATAGAGAAGGAGCGGGCATTAGGGTCAGAGGGTTTAGACGGAAAAGAAGCCGGCGAGGCGGTCATTAGCTCTCATGGGCACGAAGTAGTTTGTTGGTCAGATCTTTGACTCGGCCCTTAAGAATCAGTTTCTCAACTTTGGCTTGCCAGTGGCGCAATTCAGCATCTTTTGACGGCGGGCCGGTAAGAGGGGGAGAGCAGCATTTTCCTCTTGCGGGCGGGAACTTGTACGAGGTCCCTCAACTGGTGGGCCTTAAACACATCTGTTGGCCTCCTTAAACGAAGCAGACCGTGAGTCTTTCTATTTCCTGATTGATTTCTCTGAGAGAAAAGTGATTCAATGTGTGGCGACTCTTAGCTCACCCAGTACTTCACCCCTCACACTCTCTAGTGTGGAAAGAGTGAGTATCTATTTCTTGAGCGATGACTTGAGCCACAATCCAACATTGTGAAAAATTCCAAAGACTTTGTTTAAGCCGGCGTACAAGGCCATGTTTACCGTCTTTGACATTCCATAACCACCTGTGCATAATGTTCAATCATAATATCATGTGGGTTAACATGTTGAAATGTACACAAGGCTTCCATCGAAACAAGTCGCTTTGCAGAATTGTGTCCTCTTTTGAGCAGAGGAAAGGACTTTGTTGATAATTCAGACAGCAGTGATATTCCCCCTTCATACGTTTCTTGAATACCCGTTCCCTCGCTGATTGCCCGACTTAGCAATGAGAGATAAAGTCGCGCCCGGCACACTCGCAGATCTGGGCTGATCCCCTAGCGGAACTCGTAAGATTGTGCTAAGTCTGTTCGTCGATTGTAAAGGGAAACCCCATTCACTTTACTTAGCAACCTGGTCAAATGTGGCGAACGTGAAGTTCATGATGAACTCACGAACCTCGGCTTCATGCAAGGCGAGGCAGGGAGGTACAAACAGAATGCCTCCACCCACGAAAATTGACTATCTCCATAACTCAGCCATCCCATCCAGAGCAACTACTTCAGGGTCAAAAAACCGACCTCTCAACACCTTTTGACCCCCTCGATATACCTTGCCTCTCCTGGAGTCAGAATTGATCAGGTCTCACCTGGAGGGAACACCAGGAACCTTTGTTCGAGGTGCTGCGAGAGGAGGAAGGAGATCCTCCATCGGTTCCTGTACAACAGTAGCAGAGGGCCCTTGTCGTTTTCTTTTCCCGAGAAGAATTTGGTGCTTTTCTAGTAACACCACACTGAAACTCTTCTTTGGGCGGGCAGTAGTCTTCTTCTTTTTCTTGGGTTTATCATAGACGATGGAGCTTGAGCTTCTGCTTCCTTCTTCCGGATCCACCACAACGTCCGGCACTATGTCCTCAGTATCTATGACCATTGTGTGCTTCCTTTTTCTCCGTTTGGCCGTTTTTGGTGACTTTCTTTTAACGCATCGGCCAGCAACTTCTTAGAGATGTCTAGTATGAGAGGGACAGGCAGATTTATTGGGCTTTTTGTAAGAGCTACAGCTATTTCTGAACCTTCCAGAAGTTGCTCTCCTTCCTCGTTACGCTCTCTCTGCATGGGAGATTCTGGGAGTATGTGAGGTCTGAGGAGCCATCCCATTTGGGAGGAGAAGCCATGGCTGGAGAGGGAGAAGGAGTGAAACGTGGGGGAACTTGGGTTGGTATTTTTAAGGGAAGAGGTTTGACGGGGTGAGGAGGTGTAGAGAGAAGAGACCCACTACAAGGCTCGGTTCCTTTGGAGAAGGCTCTGTATGTTGGGAGAGGAACTTCGAGAATCGAAGAGAGGAGGGCCGGTGGTGAGATTACCCCCGGAGAAGATGCCGCCGGAGAAGGCAGAAGCAACCGGTGGGGTGGTAGACGGAGGGGTTTAGGAGCTTTGGGCAAGAGGAGCCTCTGGCGGTCCCGACTGGTCGGTGGATTACAGTGAGCAATATTAAGGTCGACGAGAGGAGAGGAGGGGTGATGATGGATTTGTCGAAAGGGTTCAAATACTCTGGAGTTGAGGAGGGTTGTTTCCATGAGCGGCCCAGATTACGGGATGACGACATGCGTTTGTACGCTTGGTGAACGGTGGAAGAGTGAGACATTTTACGAGAAAATGGGAAAGAAAAATGGAGGATTTTTTTTTAGGAGGAACGAAAGGGTTTGATAAGAGTACGAGAGAAGCGAGTGGAGTAGTGAGGAGGGAAACGGAGGAGAGGGGGCGGAGGAGTGGACGGGGTGCTTTTCCCTTGCTAATAAGATTTACGAGTAATAAGATAGAAGGTTGGATGGGACTTTAAATGAGAAATGAAGGCAAGTCAATCGATTGGACGTTTGGACTTGAAAGGTGGCCAGGGTATGGTGCTTGTAAGCGAAGCGAAAAAAGAGCCTTTTGCCGGTTCACAAGCTATACGGTAATTTCGTTTTGTAAGTGAGAAATAATACCTAACAGTGGGACACGGTCCCACTGCAATGTTGCCGGTTCGGTTCACTTAATTTGGGTGCAAATGCTTCAAGGTGAGAATGTTTCATCCTTGGAAATGAAAACATTGCCCATATTATTTTTAACGAATAATCATCAACCTTGCAAAAATGAGTTTCTTTCCTCTGGTGGCAATTTTAATGGGTCCACACAAATCCATGTGAAGTAGTTCCAAGGGCCTGGATGTGCTCACTTCCTTCTTATTTTTAAAAGATGATCTAGTATGTTTCCCTTGAGCACGGGCATCACATATCATTTGAGCAACTTCATCTTGAAGTCCTCGAACCCGGTCCACTGGATACTAACTTATTTGAGAGAAACGAGGACTTACATATTAACCTTACGTGCCACGCAGGCGGCTTTATCATCCACCCTTTTAGGCAATTAAGACCATCTTCAGTGGATGATCAAGATCGGCTTAACATACATGCTTTTTGCATACATTTCTGAGTCAGAATTACCTCTCCCACGATTGAAGGTCTATCTGAGTGCACCGATCTGAAAGAAACTTTACTTCATTTCCTCTTGTCGCATATTTGGAAACACTTAATAGGCTGTGCTTTAGCAATGCCGCTAGAAAACATTTTCTGGCATGGTCAATTGTCTTTCCAATCTTTCCATTTCAAGAATGTGTCCCTTTTTTGCCCATCCTCAGAAGGACACGGATCCTCCTTGATATGCCTTGAGTGAGAGAAAATTATCAATATCTCTGTCATGTGTTTTGAGCAGCCACATCCATGTACCATTTTCGACTGCCTTTCTTACTTCTAACTTCCTACAAGGACACATTAAAGATTAGATTTGGGAACCCATTTTAGCTTGAGTTCCCGGTCTGCAGAGATAGGAAAAATTAGATTTCGATTTGACCATTGGTAATTTGAGTTGGATACTTTGGAACCAGGTCCCCTGATGTTTCCTGATTTTCCTTTGTTATTCACTACTCTTTTTAAAGCAGCCTGCCTCGAGACACAATCGGGTCTAAGATGACCATTCCTTCACAATGGGTGCATAGCGGAGTTATCGATTCGATCCATACTTACTATGAGGGTTGGCAAGGAGGATAAGTTTTTGTACCCGATCCCTTCACCAGAATTTGATCTCTGCCCAGTCATTTCGTTGTGAGGACACATTCCATTTGAGGGATTTCTCAAGTTCAGCCTTAAGGTGGGTAACATCCTTTTCAAGTTCTGAATTCTTTTTCATTATAGAGGCAAGCTCTTCTTGTGACGCTTTTAGTTCTCCCTCTAATTTTCTTTGAACTTCTCTTATGTCACTAACCCCTCCTTTTAATGAAATTGCTGCTCATTTACTAGCTCTTGGCATTTTCTCTTCTAATTCGACGGGTTAGCAACAAATTTTCTCTTTTTGAGATTCTGATTATCAATCAGGTGATTCAAACTTTCCTTTTCTTTAGTAAGATCATAAAATGAGTCAATTAGTACGCAAGCTAATGACCTTAATTCCTTCATGTTATAATCTTTCAAGTTCTTCTTAATATCATGGAAAGTTACCTCTTCTTCTTCATCACGCATCTGCATTTGAGTACGCCATGAAAACAAACATCGTGTTGAAGGGTGAGTCATCATCCTCCACTGCCATCATTGAAGCATCCTCTCCAGCTTCATCCTTATCTGAATCATTCGAAAGAATTTCCCCAAGCAGCTAGAGCTTGTTTGGTAACCCGTCATTCATGACTCGTCGTACGAACCTTATGCGGAACCCGGTCTTCTTTAGGAACTTTCTGCGGTGGCTCTCGAGATACTCTTGTAGTCAACCTTGTGTGCATTGGGCAATCTTTAATAAAGAGCCTGGTTTCCACATTTGTGGCAGAGATCATTTGGACCAGGTCCCCGGTTTGCACTTGGTTTCCTAGAAAACTCCGCCGCTGATCATTTTTGGAACCTTCTGGTCGGGTAAGCCATGTCCTCATCTTCCTCACCCGAGCTTGTTTGAGCTCCTTTGAGAGCAAACCCTTTTCCTTCTTTTGCTCACTCTATTCTGGTCTTGTTGCCTTTTGAGCTCCATAAGTTTTTAGGTTTCCTATGAGTTCATCCACATAGTAAAGTATCAAATTCCTTGCCTCGATAATGGCATCAACTTTGCTCTCCCAAGACTTGGAAGAACACTTAAAATTTTCTCACAAGCCGGCTTGGTTTATTACCTCCAAGACAATAGAGTTTAATTTGTGATGAGTGAACCTGGTATGCATTTCCTGAATGGATTCTCCATCTTTCATGGAAAACATTTCATATTGAGTAGTGAGCATGTCCACCTTGGGTTTGCTTGACACAGTTAGTCCCTTCATGAAACATTTTGAGACAATCCCATATCTCCTTGGTGATCTCACGAGCGGAAGTGAAGTTGTACTCATCAGGTCTATTCCACACACGAGGAACTTCTTTGCTTTATAATTCTTCTCGATGAGCTTTATTGTCCACTATCGTTGAACTCCTTCCTCGTTTTTGGAATGAGATGGTTTGTCTCTCCTTCCTTCAACGACTTCATAGGAACATAGGGTCCATCTAACATTATTACGATCCATAGCTCACTGTCCTCAGCCATGATAAAATCATGCATTCTCGTCTTCCACCACCATAATATTGTCTAGTTAAATACGGGGTCTAGTGGTATTGTCCTTCCTCTAAAAGTTTGGTGGTCTTTGCCATATTTTACGAGGGAGTCTTTCAAGGTGTTAACCTCTTAAGAAAGCACCTGCTCTGATACCAAATGAAGAGTTATATGGAGTCGACCACATTGCTCTGACCTGGTCCCTCTACAGAGTCTCACTGAAACAGGAAACAAACACACACGCGAGATAATGCAATAAAAAGATGACACACGATCTTACGTGGAAAACCTCCTTGCTCACGGGAGGTAAAAACCACGACCTACTGTTAGGATTTTCAACTCTCTTCTACTAGATGCGAGCAACAAGGTTTACAGACTCTAGTACGAACTAAGAGATTAACCTCCTAATCTCCCACTTGCAATACCTGTACAAGATTTTACGCAGTAAACCTTAGTGTCATCTACTCCACCCTAACAAGTTTGTTTTACAAGGCTAACTCTAGCCAAGACATCAACCAACTCTAGTTGACAAAACAAGAAAGCAACTCTTTGAAAATAAGAAAGTAAAACTTGCACAAATGACATAAGCTTTCTATCTATTACAACATACTCCTAATCTCACTAGCGACCTAAGTCTCGAGCTTGTCCTCGTCGTCCTTCCTTGTAAATGTGAAACAATGACTCTTTTGAGAGAACAATGGCTGCTATGGCAGGAAGATGATGGCTGCCTTTTGGGAGAGAATATGCTTAGGTTTTGCTGTGTATTTTTCTGAATAGTAATGAAAAGTGTTTGTGTGTCCCCTTTTGTTGTTGTTTGCTAGATGCCAAGGACTAGGTTTATGGACACACAAACAAGGAAATGCTTTCATTGGACAAGGACACTGCCCCTGCTGCACTGCATCACTGCATCACTGCCATCTTGACCAACCAGCTGCCAAAAAGCGGCCGGAAGCGTCTTGGGAAAGTTTTCCGCCCAGTTCAAATTGGTGTGGCTTGTGGCGTAAGGGATGCGGAGTCTGTATCGGGTTGACATCATCAAAACACACATTAATCTAACAGAAAGACGTCCAATTCATGTGTGGGACAAAAAACGGGACTTCTCCGCCAGTGAATTCATGATCTAGTAAAACAATAAGAGTCTCTACGAATAGTAGGGTTTGGAGATAAAACAAGGAGTCATTACATTATCCTTAAAGTCAAGTCGCGAGCCTTTGAAAATATAGATATTAAAATTTGAGATGTGTAGCGGTTGTTCCTTGAGATACAAGCTCATTGGATTGGAGTTTAACTTTTGTAGAAATTATGTGATTGTAAGATTATACACGATGAATAAATTACCTTTCTTTGTTATAGAAGAGGGTTCACCATACGAGCTGTTATATAATGAAAACCAACACTCCTCGCGAGGAGTGTTAGGTTGCCACTGTTATGCCACCAACTTGGTCAAGGGTGACTAGTTTGGGCGAGAGAAAAACACATTGTGGTTCTTAGTTTCTAGAGAGGTTCATAAGGGATACATCCTTCTTGACTTGGATTCCAAGCATCTATTTTGTTAAAGTAAAGATGTTGTCTTGAAACAACGGTGTTTTTCAGCTCACAGAGTAATACCTCCATAGGTTCCCATCTCGGTTAATATGCAGCTGGTTACTTGTGATGATGAGGAGCATATATTTCCTTCCACGGTGACTTATTCACCTTCACTACCATTGTCTGATAGATTCTCAGGAGATACAAGGGGTCATGAAGGGCAGGAGCTCCTAAATTGCAGTGATCTAGACACTTTTTGATATTGTTGGACCTCCCAGAGTACGTATTCCATATGAGTTCTGTGCAGGGAAGATTAGAGATCAACCAAACAACCTATTTAGACAAAAGATTATGTCGCCAAGTCCAACCATAGTTGTAATACCAACTCATACCCTTATGTCTGGTTATATATCATATGATAGAGTCTCTGCTCAGTATCAATGCTATCTCACACATTTTCTTCCTTAGTTGAACCACAAAGTTTCAAAGAAGGCTGCTAAAGATGGCGAGGTGGATTGATGCAATGAAGTTGGAAATTAAGACTCTAAAGGACAACTAAAACATGGGAAATTGTTGATTTGCCTACTGAGAAGAATATAGTGGGGTCCAAATAGATATATAAGATCAAGTTTCAAGCTAATGGTGCAGTAAGGTTTAACGCTAGATTGGTTGGAAATGGGTACAATCAAAAGAAAGGACTTTTGTACCATGGGAGCCTTTTCTCCTATAATAGTCTGAACCGAGGTTGTCATAGCCTTGTATCATCTAAAAGTGACATTTATTCCAAATGGATTTAAATGCTTTACTCTAAGATGATTTATGTGAGAGGTTTGTGGAATGCTTGAAAGTTCCCGGAAGTCAAGGGAGATCAAGGTGTGGGTTCTTTGAAATCATTGTACGGGCATTAAGGCGGCGAGCCTTGTTGAGTGTTGGATTCATTGAGTGTAATCATGACTACTCTACTCACAAAAAATAAAGATGGTGACATTGTAATCATCTTGGTTGCGTGGATGATTTGTTGCTACTTGGCAGTTGTAGTAGTAAAATCAATGTTGTAAAAGAGGCATTACATAGTTAAAGTAAAAGATTTAGGAGAACTTAAATATTTATTGGGAATAGGAGCTTTGAGGTCTAAGCTTTGGGATATTATTGAATCGAGAGGAAATATGTATTAGAGTTTATCTCAAGTGAGACTTAGTGGAGCAAAGCCCTCTCACCAATATCAGTGTTGACATAGCAAAATTTGATGAAGCAAATCCCATGTGATGCTCTATTAGCGGATATCGGTGTTATCAAAGATTGATGAGAAATCTATTATATGTGACTATAATCAAATCGGATATTAGTTGTATTGTCCAAACATTAAGTCAATTTATGCGAGAGACCAAAATGGTCTCCCTAGGAGAAGCTGGGATTATCGAGTAGTGAGAATTGCCCAGAAGCTTGCACTGGACAAGGTATTCTTATGAGCTCATCATCTAGTCAGGAACTCACATATTGGTGCGATTCAGATTGGACATCATGCTCAAATACTAGGAGATTTGTATTTGGAAACTTAGTGAAGTTTGGGAGTTCAACGGTGTCCTAGAAGTTCAAGAAGCAATAAACAGTATCAAAGAAGTTCTGCAGAGGCAGAGTATAGGAGTGTGGCTTCAATAGTGAGATTACATGGTTGTTAGGTTTGTTTCAAAAGACACGGTAAAAGTGGCCCACACAATCCGTGGCCGGTGGTTGCGATACAAATTGCATCCAATCCATTTTTCATGAGCAAATAAAACATATTGAAATAGATTTTATTTTGTTAAGATAAGACAGGAAGGAGTTATTAAAAACAGTCTTTGTAGGGAGCGGAGATCAGCAAACAAATTTGCTGAACAGGACTAAGCAAAATATACAATACTCTTATCTGATGGACAAGTGGGAGTGCTCAATATTTTGTGTCCCTCCGACTTGAGAAGTATTAACTTTAGAACTAACACGTGGCAGTTAGTTAGTGTTGATTGTTAGTGGTTAGCTTAGTGGTTAAATTTGCAGTTGGCAGGAATAGTAAGTCCAATAAGATAGATTCATCAAAACCCTAGGTGAAAACTTTTAGCCTAATAATATTTTATCTGACTTCATACTTTTAGATTATGATCATTTTTTATTATGATTTATTAATTTGCAATATTTATTTTATGCGATTTCAATATTTTTGTTCATTGAATATTTTAGTATCATAAGTTCATGCTCATTTCACATTTCATGTTATTTTCTTAAGAAACACCCTAGATAGTTATATCTTGCTAGGACTAGAAATGTTGAGAGTACAAATTAGTTATATATTTGTACGATGACTTTACTGTAAAAAAATCCGAAAACCATGAGAAAATTTGACCACTGAAAAATTTGACTTTTATTGGTTGATTAATTTATAAATTTAAATTTTCAATACAATTATTGATATTTGAAGAATCCAAATCAACCGACTTTGTGTACACCGCAAAACATCTAGTTACTTGAATAGGTAGTAAACTTTGCTATGATGCAGGCATATACAGCAGGAGTGGAGATAGAGCTCAATCGACTGGTAGAAGAGAATGACAAGCTGAAGTTACTTGTGGTAAGTTGAAAGATAAAAATCATATCAATGTAAATTGTGTGTGTGGAGGGGTGGGGTTGTGAAATATACGTAACACTTTTACTTATTATTTTCTTTGAGCAGGGTCTATCGCTTGATCTCGAGTACTTTTGATGTAAGAGTAAGATTTGCATACTTTATCCTCTTTAGACTCGCTTGGTGAGATTACACTGGGTATGTTAGTACATTGCACCTTTAATTATTGAACACTTACTC
The DNA here is from genome assembly GCA_018107945.1 of Datura stramonium. Taxonomy (NCBI): domain Eukaryota; kingdom Viridiplantae; phylum Streptophyta; class Magnoliopsida; order Solanales; family Solanaceae; genus Datura; species Datura stramonium. The sequence goes on along the minus strand of JACEIK010001725.1, from coordinate 72,742 downwards.
TTTTCTTTTTCTTGACATACAAGGCTAGGTGAACTCAAGGAGACAAGTAGTATGACTATTTCTATATCATTTTAATCAATTTTTAAGTATTTTTTTATATTTTACTTATAGAACTATGTGTGTATAATGCAGGAGGAGATAAAGAAAAGAACAAAAGCTCAATGGAGTGCTAGCAAACTGAAAACACTTAGAAGGATTTCAAGTGTTTCATGGTGAACATAGCTTGTGTGATCATTTCATGATTGCTTAATTACTTGCAGGATTGTAAAAGGATTACTAACAATGTTGCTTTGACTAATTTGTCTTTTTGTTGTTCATGTAAGTTGTGCCTTTAACTCTGAATTTAGTGGCAATATATTGAACATGATTTAAAAGATAATTTAATATAACGTTGTTTGATTGAGCATGAAATTTAAGAAGGAAAGAAATATTTTTGAAGCTTATAATTTAAAAAAAATCATAATAGATAGACAGTCTTTTATATTTATCAGGATATTTAATTTAAACACTCAGATTAAGTGATGTTCCAATTGAATAGCTCAACTCCTAATCACATGTTCCAATTATGAACAACTTCGATTTATATTTTAAGTATTTTTTTTGTGTGTGTGTTCCTATTCATCTATTAGGTATACTTAAATTAACCATATAAAATATGTCAATCTCCAGCAATTATACGCATTCTCCTAAATAAGTCATAAAACCTCACATATTTTTACTTGATGTTAGATGCGTATAATTAAAGGGAGATGACATATATTATGGGACTAACTAGCCCATCTAATAAACGAACGAAAATACGTAAAAGTACTTTTTAAAAAAATTTAAACCGAAAGTATCTAATCAAAATATTTTATTAAAAGTTAAGATATTCAATTAGAACAAAATAGAGATAGAGTGTCTAGAAATATAAATTTGATGTAATGTCATTTGATTTGACATAAAATTAAAGATATTTCCTCTATCTCAATTTAAGTATTTTACTTTTCTTTTTGGTTTATCCCGAGAGTTCCTCTTTCTATATTTAATAGAGATAATGGTCAAAAATACACCAGTATTATATTTTTTCGAGTTTTCTACTTGGAGTATCACGTGTTCATTTTTCTACCAAAAATAATATCAATTATTTATCAAAACATAGCGCCCGGTGTTAGTAATTTCCCGTTTCACCTAAAAGATAATGATATTTCAAGTAGAAAAAGCGATAGTAAATATATTTTAATAAATAATTAATAACATTTATCTAATAACAATTTGATAAAATAAATTTAAAATTTATCATTTAATATCTCGCCCATAGCTGTTAAACGATAACCAAACCCTTAATGACTATTAAATGATAAATCGATAGTGGTATTTTAACAAATTTATAACAATTAGTATATCTACAAATAAATAATTCATATACTAAACCAATAACTTATAAAATAAATCAAATCACCCGATAAACATCTCTAATTGTGCTTTTACCATTAAGTCAAAATCTTAACTTTTTTTTTATCTCATTATTTTATAAATTTTATGAAATATATTTAAGGGCCTTTAATATTCTTTTGATTTTAGGCACCAACTTTGTTGAGCCACAAGCAGTGGCCGTGTTCAGAATTCTCAACAAGCTCCTCTCAATCATGAGCTAAAAGTTTGAACAACATAACTAAGGAATATAATAAATTTTCTCCGTTTCAAAATAAGTAGTGTTTTAAATTTTTTAATTTTATTTTAAAATAAGTGATATTTTACATAATCAAGAAGACATAATGTTTTTCAATCTTACTCTTATTTAAATGAAGAGAGTTTTACATAATCAAAAAAATATTAAAAAGTTGCATCTTTTCAAGATATTTATTAGAGAAATGGGTAGAAATATATATATATTTTTTTATATAGAATGAGTAGTTTTCTTAAAAGTGTGCTGACTAAGAGTATCATTTTTTTTAAGCAGAGAGTAAAAAAGAAGCGGAAGAGGAAATAATTTTTTATATATTTTTTATGAAAGGGAGAATTTTCTATATATAGGAAATTATACTCATATTTATTAAATATAGTAGGAGATTTTTATGTAGCAAGTATAGTAGAATTTATTCTTTTTCAAAATATATACGAAATATCACTTTCAATTTTCGTGTATAAGAACTATATAAGTCAGTATGGGAATTATGTATATTTCGCTCAAGTCTTAAAATTTTGTTCACAATTTTATGTATAAAAATTATTTAAAATCGTATGAATTATGTATATGCTGATATAAATTTTGTATATAGTTCATGTTAGGTTTACGCACTTTGAATATCACTCATGATCAAATATATTACATATATATAATCATAAAATTTTGTATAAAGTTTATGTTGGTTTCTAGAAATTTAATACAACTACAACACACATGCAAATTTTTTTAAAAATATTCACACAAACTCAACATACAATTATAGTACATTTTAAGATAAATTTGATAAAAATTCAATTGTAACTATAATTTCAACAAAGTGGGTAAATTTCAATTCAAAACTAGTTCAAATCTTATCAATAATCTCAAATTTTAGAATCGAACACACTTACTCGATGCTCAGGTTCTTTTGAGATATCACCCACTTAAAATAAAATTTATTTGCGACAAATCAACTTTTAGAGCTTTAAACTTCTTTATCGGTGACAATAAAGTTTTTTGGCAATATTTTTCATAAAACATATCAAAGGCTTTATTTTTCTCTTTTTGTTATTCAAAATTTGGGTGTTATTCAGTAGATGTTCAACAAATGAAATAATCTCTCGTGCAATCTATTAAGTCGAACATGAAATTGTGTGAAGGAGAAATAGTCGAAAAAATGCCTTAAAGGAGAATTGATTTTAAGCTTTTTCTTGATTTGCTATAAAATACGTCACATTACATAAATATTTTATTTTTAATTTTTAGTTTTATTCTTCAAAATTAATTAATAAAAAGGAATAAAAATGTCCTTGAAAAATGGAAAAAGGTAAAAAAATTACAAGGTAAATAAAATTTGCAAAAGCATATTTTCTAGCACAAGTTATGTCATAGAGTATAAGTTCAATAGCACAAGTTATGAATAAAATATTAGTTTCAATGACACAAGTTATACTAAATATGAGTTCGGTGACATATTATAGAACTTATGCCTCAAGAAAAACATTCTCTTAAAAGTTTTGCTTTGCAAATTTAGTATTGCTCGGCGAAATTAGGTCATAATTAAAAATACTTTGACCCATTAAATAAGCAATATAGATATAAATTAAAAACCACCCATAAAATAGAAATGGTTTGGGTAAAAACTTGATAAAATATGAAATTTTCATATGTTTAATAAATAAAAAATGTAAATCTTATTTAGTTGTGAGGGGTGGATTCCCTTTTATGAATTTGCGGTCTCACTTAAAAAAGGGAAAATTACATTGGGCAAATAATATTATCCAAATTAATTATCTATAATACCACTAATTTTATGTTTACCAAAACTATCTTTTTAATTAACTAGTACTTGATAAGTATATGAATAATTGTATAATAAATCCTGACAAACTTGGTCATAGCTTAATCCTTTGTACATCTTTTTCACAAATCACAATCATGCTAAAATTACTTGTCGAGTTATTTTCTAACGAAAATATACATTGTATAATTAGAAATACAAAAAAAATTAAAATACAAATACATTAGAAATACAAAAACTAAAAAAATAATCATATAAACTGATCTCTTAATTTTTAAAATAGAACAGAATATACATTAATAATACAAAAAAAGCGCTTTAAATTTTTCTAATACGCGAATACAAAAAAATAAGAAATACAAAAAAAAAAATTAACTGCTTTAGTTACTTAATAAACCTTGTATATATTTTTTTCTTTCACAAATCACAATTAATGCTAAAGTACTATCCATTTATTTTCTCTGAGAAATATATCTTTGTACAATCTAAAATACAAAATAAAATTAACTATTTTAGTTTTTTCCTCTAAAATTGCGAATATAAAATAAATTAATCAACTGTCTTAATTTTTTTCTAAAACTGTGATTCCTAAAAAGTACGCTTTAACTTTTTTCTAAATAAAATATAAAAAAAAAATGTTTATTTCTTTCTAAAACCTTAAATATAAAAATAATGAAAATACAAAAAAACTGTTTAAATTATTTTTTTAATATTAATGACTTTAAAATCAATTAGTGTTTTACTTTTTTTCCTAAAGCTATGAATATAAAAAAATTAACTGCCTTAATTTTTTTCCTAAAATTGTGAATACAAAAGAAAAATAAAAATAATACAAGAAAAATAATTAATTGCTTTAATTTTTCCTAAAACAACAAATTAAAAAAAGCAAAAAAGAAAAAGTTAAGTGCTTTTTTGTTTTTCCCTAAAACTGAAAATACAAAAAAAAAAAAGAACGAAAATTCTGATATATTTGATATATATATATATATATATATATATATATATATATATATATATATATATATATATATATATATATATATATATATATTAATAAAGTTTTAAGTTTCGTAGGAATGATTTTAATCTAATAATGATGGCTCGTGTAACTATCCCTTTAAAACATGTACAGATGTACTTCTGAACAAGCCCAAGTGTCTTATAGTAGGCCCAATAAGCTAACGAATCTCTAGATTGAATCAAAGTCCAAATAGGCCCAATCAAACTTGCTTTAACCCTCAAAACTCTTGACTCCACTCCGCCGCTCGCTCACTCACTCACTCACCTCCCTCCCTTTGTGTTTGCAGAATTCTTCCCCTTCTCCTTTGAGCCATAAGAGGTATACAGAAAGCTCCAAACTTTGTTTTTCTATTACAATGTGTAGTCATTTTGTACAATTTGAAAATGATTTGATTCTTTAGTTTCTGCGTAGGGGGTTGTGGAGAATATGTAGGCTTTCTTATTCATTCAATTTTCTTTCATTATGCATATGAGTCTTTTTGTGAAAGTAGGATCTAGGTCATCAAGATAATTGTTGATTATGTGACTAATATTTCTTGACTGACTTAATAATGGCTTAGAGATGGATAGTTTCTCATTTTATAGCAATATTTTTTTAGATTGAAAATTGGCGCTCATTGTTTGAAATTTATCTGGAATGTGCAATTGAATCTAATATAAGAATAAAAGCCACGATTTTTAAAGTTAAAATATTGAAAGTCAACTAAAATTCACTGCTTCATAGGTTTAACAAGTATTGTAAGTTAGGTGTAGAATTTGGATCATTTACATGGTATTTGCTAGGAGTCAATTTGACATGGTCAGTGTTAGTGAATTACATCTCAGTGTAGGGAGAAGAGCGTGATTCAGAGAATCGACAGTTTAGAGAAGCCAGAATTTTCTTTAGAGGATGTTGAGTGTTGAAATGAAGCCCAAATAAAGCTAAATGTATATGGCATGTGAGGTTGCTCCAGTGACAATAGCACCTTTCTTTCCTTTCTACCAGGTTGTATAGTTTATGTTTTTGCACAATTTAGAATGGTCTGATTCTTTAGTTTCTTCAGGTTGTCACCTATTCACTCAATTTTCTTTCATTAGGCATATGAGTTTTATTAACTTGATAATGAAAAACAAGGATGGATAATTTCACTCATAGGAAGTTTTTTATATTTCTTCTTTCTTTATTAAAAATTAGCACTCGTTGATGTGGGGTTATCTTGAATGTGCAAATGAATCTAATGTATGAAAAAAATCCTGTTTTTTTTCAAAGTCAAACACACATAAAGTCGAGTAAAATCCACTGCTTTTGCAGGTTTCAAATATTGCAAGTTAGGTGTGTAACTTTGATTGTTTAAAGTCATTTTATATGGTTAGTATTATTTTCTCAGTGTAGATTGCAGTCATATCTAGAGAATCAGTAGTTTAGAGAAACCCAAATTTTCTTTAAAGGATGGATTGTTGAGTGTTGAAATGAATTCGGCCTAGATTAGCGGAATGGATGGCATGTGAGGTTGCTCCAGTGACAAGAGCACTTCACTGCTGGCAAAGTGTTGAGAGTCGAGTAACAAACAGAACAAGGAAAAGGGCCACCAGTAACATGAGTGTGGGTCGAGGTGGGGTTTACCATGTCACAGAAAGAGCTTTGTAAAAGAAAAGAGAGGTACAGGAATGTATATAGAGGATTTATCAAGTCAACCCCAACTAGTTTGGGTTGAGGTATAGTTGATTGAGTTTATTAGATTAAGATCATACTTATTTCTGTACCCTTAGCATGACATATTGGATAAGAACTTTAATAAGTTTGTTATTTGGAATATCTTGAACATTCTTGTTAGTACCTTCACTAATCTAGTTTGATGTTGATTCTGCTACAGTAAGCTTCAGAGTGATGCCCTTAGAGAAGCTATCTCTGTAATTAAGAATTAGTGAAAAAAAGAAAAGGAAGTTCACTGAAACCATTGAGCTTCAGGTGGGCTGGCTTCTACGATCCTCAAAAGGACAAGCGTTTCAGTGGTTCGGTTAAGTTGCCACACATACCTCGCCCTAAGATGAAGATTTGCATGCTTGGAGATGCTCAGCATGTGGAAGAGGTAATTTGCTCACCTCCGATTACGCGCAAATAAATGAGCTGAGTTTTTTTCTCTATGCGTTATATTTTACATTTGAGAAATTTGTGGTGAAATCTCCTTACTCAAACATAAGAAAAGAGGCTTTATCGCTTTCTTGAAGACAAGCTGAAACTGTTGGCAATCACGCCACAAAGCTATTATGCCTCACATTTGCATAAGCATCCCTTCATGATTATTCTGCTATGATTTAGGTGATAGATCCTTAAAACACTTGTACTCAATATGTTTAATACAGTGAAGATATCTCTATCCATTCTCTGAAACAATGGCTCACTATAACCCAATCATGTGTTCTGTGGAATCGGTCGTTCATGATATATTATATTATATGTTCTTGATAACAACATTTCACTATAGTAGCCAAAAAATATCGGAACAATCAACTCTGTTGTAGAGGGAAACTGACTGTACTAATATTGATTCAATTATCTTCTTCCAAGCTTTAGTGTGGTAGTGAGATGATAGCATTTGTTATAACGACTCGCAAGTCATTCTGGTCAATTTGTAGCTTTGATTACACGTCTTGGCAGTGACTCCTAAGGTTTAAATTTTTAGTTGTATGACATTAATACCTGGTTAATTTAGATAGTGCAATTTCATTTTACAACTAGCTGTTTCTTAGCTTTGACAAAGCAGCCATTTTTACAGAGGTCCATTTTTATATGGAATGGACCTGCTTTTTAATCCTCGAGCTATTTCAAATTTTCGTGATAGTTAATTACCTAAAGGATAAAGCTACTGCTCTAGATGATTTTGTGCCTGGGTGATCAGCTTGTTGCATTTGTTTTCAGGCAGAAAGATTGGTTTGGAGTACATGGATGTGGAAGGCCTGAAGAAGCTTAACAAAAACAAGAAGTTAGTTAAGAAGCTCGCAAAGAAATACCATGCTTTCTTGGCATCAGAAGCTGTTATCAAGCAGATTCCCCGTCTCTTGGGGCCTGGTTTGAACAAGGCAGGCAAGTAGTTCATCAGACTATTTGATGTTCTAACTAGCTCTAGATCTTGTCTGTTTACGTGTAATGTCTACATTGTGCCTGATTTTTTACAGAACTTCCTCTGTAACCTCATAACCCTGACCTGCAGTACACACATGTAATGCTGAACAAATCACCTTGTCCAAAAAAAGCCCAACACTCTTACCAGCCAGATATTGATTGATGAAATCTCACCTCTCCAATTCACCAGATTTCCCTAATTAGTATTTTCCAGCCATTAATGTAGTATTCAGGAGTCCCAGTCAACATTGTAGTTACAGGCTTGGCAGAACCCAGTAACTTTGGCTCAAACCCTGTTTTATTGTTAAATTCTTTTTTAATATGTCATGAACATAATTATCCAAAACACATTAAAAATGTGGTCTCTGTACCCATAAACTAAAGATCCTTGCTCCATCTGCAGTTATGTGAAAAAGTTGGTATTTTTTTCTTAAATGTAGATTTTCTTAAGTTCTCATTAAGTGTCATTGCCTCAACTATTCACAATTGCAGCGGTGTAATGTAAGATCATAAATGCCCATCTCAGTTGTAAGTGGTCATTTTAGATAATTTTTGCCAATCTCTAAACTAGTTTCGTTATCTTCAAAATGCAGGTAAGTTTCCTACCCTTGTTACCACCAGGAATACTTGAGTCTAAGGTTAACGAGACCAAGGCCACCATCAAATTCCAGTTGAAGAAGGTGCTTTGCATGGGAGTTGCCGTAGGTAATATGGATATGGAGGAGAAACAAATCTTCCAGAACGTGCAGATGAGTGTCAACTTTCTAGTGTCCTTGCTAAAGAAGAATTGGCAAAATGTGAGTTCATTTAACACCCTATTACTTCTTTCTTCGATTATCCTGACACTCTTGTGGTTGCTTCGAGTCTGATGTCCTCAATCAAACATTCAAACTTATTACTAATATCTCTTTATTGTTAACGCTAACAGGTGAGATGCTTGTACTTGAAGAGTACCATGGGAAAGACTCAACGCATCTTCTAAGAAAATTGTATCACAATCTTGATAGTTTCTGGCGTTTTGCTTGTATGAGCAATAGATAATACTGAAACTTTTGTTTAGTTTTGCTCCTGGATACTGTGTTTAACTCGATATCAGTTTTGTGATGATTTTGCTTTTATTTTCTCCTTTTCAATGTTACCACCACCTCCACCACCACTCTTTCTGTTAATCTTCTTGGAAGATTGTCAGATTTCTTATCTAAGGGGAAAGAGGGAAGGGTGAAAACACATTTAAAATTAGGGTTTTCTTAGTTTCATACCCACTATCAAGTGCTTGAATATTTGAATGATCACCAAATGTTTATTGGAATACATTTAAACTATTAGTTGCTATTTTCTACTTGATATTTCAGGTGGAAAAATTGAGCAATTGACAGTTGAGATGTATTTTGATAAATGACGTGATAATTTAAATAGAAAAGTAAACACCTAGTAGTTTGGATATAAAATTTGAAAATTTTAAGTGTTTTTCACTCTTCGCTCGGGGAAACTTTCAAGGTTGTGGTTGGATTGATATTAAACCTTTTTGTTTTTCAACTTTGTAGAATGTGGCATTGCTTAATTAGTTAATCATTGAAACTTATATTAATACAATTAGTTGTTTTTCTAAAAACAACTCAATATCCTTTTATGTTTTCAATTACGAAAGATCACTACCAAGTGAGAGCAAATTAAAGTGAACCAGGTGAAGATTTCTTACTGCTATTGCAATTTCATTTTAGAACTCGTTGCCTACTTTTAGCAAGAACTCCATCAAAAGAAACAACATTTGCAAATAAAGTTGATAGTTTTCTATAAATTTTTTTATTATTTAAAAAGTGCTTATTTTAGAGAGTTTGGTATTTGTTTAAATTTGCAAAAGATTCTTGTGGATTAGATATATCCGCACATGATCAACTGAATCCTCTCTATGCTCAATGGGTTCAACAAGATCCACTTATTATGAGACTATTAATTTCATCTCCATCGAAGGAGACTCTACCTATCGTGGGATAGCCTTGAACCCTAGTGTGTCACAATACCTTCAGAAGGCTAAACTCCTTTCAGATGAGCTAGCCGCCGCAAGGCGTCCTCTCAATTTATCCGACTTTAATATCTCTGTGTTTAAAGATTTGCATCCAGATTTCAAAAATATAGTAACTACCATGTCTACTCGTCCTAAACCTGTGTCATACTTAAAGCTCTATAGCTTACTGTTAAACCATGAATTTATTCGTGGCCCGTCATTGTCACAATTGTCCATCGTCTCACAACGATTGATCAAGTGCAATCGCCTGCTGCCAGTACAACCAACGATCCCATTCAGATTCTGATCGCCACCAGCCAAAACGCCTCATTTCGAGGTCGTGAGTGCAACTCCCGTCAGCCAAGTTAATTCCCGTCGCTGGCAATCTGGAAGCAACTGGAACAACTAATGATGGCAGGCAGGATTCGCCGTCTGTAACGACTTGATCCATATCGCCAAATTGCTTTTCTTGCCCCATGCTCACTCATTAATCTAACAAGCTCTCCACCACATCATACCCCGATTCAATCTATATAAAACAGGTATCCCGACTCCGGAGCGACGCTTCATATTACTCCGGACCTTCTCAGTCTCTCGCAATATGAAGAATATCGAGGTCCTCCACAACTTTATGCAGGTAATAGACAATGTTTGCCCATTCATCACACTGGTAAGACATCTCTCTCTAATTACTCAAATAAATCTCTCTAAATAATGTCCTTCATGTTCCTTCTATCACTAAGAACCTTTTATTTGTTCAAAAATTCAGTCCACGATAATCATGTTTTTGAATTTCACCCATCTTATTTTCTTGTTCAGATCAGCAAACGGGACTCTTCTTTTAGGGGCAGTAGGGATGGACTCTATATCAACTTGCCACTCCGACTCCACAAACCTTCCTATCCAATAGCTTATGTTGCTGTCAAGCCCTCATTATCTTGTTGGCATCTGCGCCGAATTGTCCTCATCAAAAAATGCACTCTATCAAGTTCTACTCAAAAATGGTTACCTTGTTGCATTCTAAGCTAGCTTCTTTATGTAGCGCCTTCAACTTGGCAAGTCGCACAAACTTTCTTTATCAAATAAATTCAATAAAAGTTCTCATATTTTGCAATGGTGTTTACTGATGTTTGCGTCCTTCACCCTTTCTAGCTTAGAATGGTCTAGTAATATTTATTAGTCATTGTGGATGATTATTGAGGCTATACATGATGTTACCCATTATTTTAAAAATCGGATATCATCTCTATATTTTCACAATTCTTAGTTCTTGTGGAGTATATGCCAATTTGCCACTAATTAAAAACTATTATCCAATCTGATGGTGGTGGAGAGTTTGAAACCTCATATCCACTATTTGCGTCAACTTTGGCATTCAACATAGATTTTCATCACCACACACACATGAACAATAAGGTCGAGTCGAATGTAAGCACCGTCACATTGTCGAAACAGGATTGAGTCTCATGGCTCATATTTCTACACCCTCAAGATATTGGCACTTTGCCTTTGAATTCGCAGTTTACTTGATCAATCATCTTCCCGCTCCTATTAACGGTGGCAAATCACCCCTATGGGATGCTCTTTCCAATGCTCACCATTTTATTTGCTCCTCAAAGTCTTCGGATGTCTTTGTTATCCCTATCTTAGGCCTAAAATAAGCATAAAATTAACTATTGTAGCACATTATTCTTGAGTTTGTACTTTCAGGTATCATGCATATAGGTGTCTTGACAGGCACACAAGCCAAATTTACATGCCCGACACGTCAAGTTTGACGAGTCAATATTACCCCTGGCCACAAATCAGTCCATCCTCGGCCCTCCTCCTCGTGCTTGCTATCTTCTCTGTATCTCTCCGCCCCTGCATTGTGTCACAAAATAACGCTGCCAATAGGACAACCCCTCCCTACCATCAGCACCATTGTCATCCCTATCTAGATCACAAAAATAATCAACCTCTTCCGCATTCTCTTCCACTCCAGAAGCTCATTAACTCTCCTTTAGGCACCATTCCGGGTAGAATCCTCTTCAAATTCTCTGCTCGACTACACAACCAGTAGATTTCCTCCATCAGTCCTATTGGTGATTGACTTCTCTGGCTACAATATTCCATGCAGACACGTTACCTCAGACACCCAACCTGTCATTGTTCCTCCTAATAAAACTACTTCATCTACTCGTTGTTCGTCAACCCAAATTCCACCTGCGCCCACTCATCATATGCGACTATGGCACATACTACTTTCATCCCACTCTACATTTGTGTCTGTTTCTTCCCAACTACCGCCTCCTACCACAGAACCATCCTGCTTCTCCGAAGCTACCAAACACAAGGAATAGATGTTATGGCTGCTGAGATGACAACTTTATTTAAAAATAAAACTTACAGCCTCTTATTCCTCCAACATCGTCTATGAATGTCAATAGGCTGCAAATGGATGTTTCGAATTAAACCAAATTCTGCCGGTGTCATTGAAAGATATAAAGCTCGCCTTATAGCAAAAGGTTTTCACCAGGCTGCAGTCTATGACTTCTTTGTAACATTCAACCCAGTTGTGAAACCCGCGATAATTCGTATCATTCTCACGTTGGCAATCTTGCTTGGCCTTTGCATGAATTAGATATTCAAATGCCTTTTTGTACATTGAGATCTCATTGAGATGTGTTCATGTCTCAACCTCGGGGTTTGCTCATCTACAATTACCTCATTATGTCCGTAAACTACACAAATCTTTATATGGCCTCAAGCAAGCTCTGCGGAGAAGCTTAGTACATAAGCTAGAAATTTTTGGCGTCCTCTTGATTTTTACTCCATCAAGAGGATGTTTTGTTTATCTACAACTCAAGTGGTATTATTGCCTATCTTGTATATGTTGACGATACTATTTTCACAGGGAATTCCGACAAATTTTTCGCTGCCACTTTAGAACAATTGGCAGGGCCTTCTCTATTCGAGATATGGGTGATCTCACCTTCTTTCTTGACATTCAAGTAAAGCAATCCTCCTCAAGTTTGGAGCTCTCTCCAGCTCAATATGTGTGTAACTTGCTGGACAAAGCGGGAATGAGTACTTGCAAGCGTCTTCTAACGCCAATGGCAATGTAGACCAACGCCAAGCTATCAAAGGATAATCCAACATTCCATGATCTTACACTATATCAGCTATTGTTGGCACTCTTCAATATCTCACTTTGACGAGGCCGAACGTTACATTTTCAGTTAACAAAGTGTGTCAATGCATGCATTTTCCTACAATTAATCATTGGTCAGCTGTGAAATGACTATTGCGCTACCTTTAACATACGAAGACATGGTCATTTGTTATCTCTATCCCTCATCCTCTTGACTTACACGCATTCACTGATGCTGACCGGGCTGGCAACCACAGGTGGCTTTGCTATTTCCTTGAAACAATCTCATCTCTTAGGTTTCTAAGCAGCGCACAGTAGCCCGTTCATCGATAGAGTCAAAGCCACAAAGCTTTTGCAGATGGGGCGAAAGAGTTAACATAGACTTAATCTCTCCTTTTTGAATTTGGAGTTCACACTCCTCATGCTCCAACTCTCTGGTGTGACAATATTGAATTGTAGCTTATCTATCTCTAAATCTTATTTCTCACTCTCCGGACAAAGCATGTAGATACCAGTATCACTTTGTTCGAGAAAAAAGGATCGGAAGGATGTTCATGTTCGTTTTATTTCCACCAAAGACAAATTGGCAGATATCCTCACTAAGCCTTTAGTTTCAGCTAGATTCTAATTCTTATGCGACAAACTTAAGATCAAGGAGCCACCTTCAGTTTGCAAGAAGGAGTATCGAGTATCCCTGGTCCTTGTACAGTTTAGGACTTGTAATCTAATTCTTCTATCTCGGTGCACATATATGTCACATATGAATACAATAAATCATGTGGATTACGGTATGTTGTATTCCTAACATAATATTAACTTCAGTATGTATTACAATGCATGTTCACTTAATATTATACTTATATTAAATGTTAACTTGTTAATAGTGTAGTAATACAAGTTTTATAAGAATAGCATGAAATATACATATAACGGTTGCATTTAGCACTCATGTGCGAATCAATCAAACGTTATTTCTAAGACGCTTTTGTTCAATGAAAAAGTATTAGAACAATTTCCTTCTTGAACTATTAAAAAAATTCAATTAAGATAGAGTAGTCAAAGTCGTTTGATGAATCTACATCCTTAGTTTTATACTATACTATTTTATATATTTTTAATATTATAATAATATATATGAATATATATGTACCTATATACTTCAATTATTTTTTATAAATACCAAATACCATAACAAATACCAAAATATTTTAAAACTATATCCAAATACCATACCACATGCCATAATGTTAAAACCACGGTATCAAAAGCGATTTCGATATGATATTCGGTACATGCCATGTCCTTGCCCACCACTACTTACTACCTATTAGGATTCATTGTAGGTTTAGTGTTTTGTTAACAATTACCTTCTCCATTTAAAAATAAGTAATATTTTTAGTTTAGACACATCGTTTAAGAAAACTATTCATTTTTAGAAAGTAAATTATATTTTTGCAAAATATCGAGCCGATGGTCGGATACCGGTAGTGACAATAGCAAGGGGCTGGACACTAGCTGTGCGAGTGGAATGACCCAACTGGACCTGGGTCGGCCCGAACCGTTTCCAGGTTCTGGGGACCCCAGAACAAGAAGAGGCAAAGATGCGATTTGGACAACTGTGAGCGGAGATTGCTGGGATGAGTGTTTGGGTTGGCAAAGCCGAGGAGGGTGTAGTCAAGGAGAGAACTATAGAGGAGAGTGATTTGGCTCATAAAGCGGCGAGGATGCGGAGAGAGAGGGTCAAGTATGCGTGTGAGGGGGACTTGTTACGTGATAAACAAATGACTTCAAACCTGGGAAAGGCATCCAAAAGAGTGAACACGAGAAGGAAGCGATGAGTAAATTGCCAATTTATCTTTAATAAATATCTTTAAAAAGATGTAGTTCTTTAGTAATTTCTTAGTTATATAAAATTTTCTTTTATGAAGTAATGAAATATTTAAAAAAACTCAAAAGAATAAAAATGTAAAAAAATTAAAAAAATTAAAAATATTTTTAAAATAAATTAGAAAGCAACAACACCACTTATTTTAAAAAACGAAGAATGTAAATTTTATTATCGGATCTCAATGTTCTTTATTTAGGTTAGGTGTAATATCACCATAGGTTTATATCATGTTCCCACTTTTTTACTTTGGTTAAATTTATTTAAGGAACATTATGGCATTAGACGTATTTGCAATTCACAGATTCGAACCTTTTGTTTTTTATTTTTGTTCTTAGGTAGCTATCAAAAGAAATCTTTTCATTTTTACTGCTACAATTCTTAATTTGTGTATTAAGCCTCTCTGACAAGTATAAATACAAAAAGTAGTAAGCTGCAAAAAATCTCTCAATTTTTTTTTTTTTTGTAAATAAAAAATTATTTTCCCACTATTGTTGTCTGTATAAATACCCTTTTCCTCTTAATTAAAGTTTCAAACTTTTGTAATTAAATAGAAGTTAATTGTAACATTTGTGGTGAAGAAACTATTGTCATCTAATTAATTTTTAAAAATAATTACTATTTAATTATTATTATAATTATTTAGAATTTTGATATTAATTAAATTTTTGGTAAAGCATGAAATATTACTATACCAACAAAAGAGAACAAGCATACGAACTAAAGAGCACTCAATCAAACCTGACTACCAAGATTGGAATCAAATTTGATGAGAGCACTCAATCAACAAAATTAATTATAGTGATACGTTGTATACTTGATGTGAGTATGCACATGTATCACACAGACAACCTCCGAGTTCCTAGCCTTCCAAGAATGATATACTAGCAGCTCCCACAAGGCTGCAATTGTCTCCTTGAACTGCTTTCAATGCTTATGCTTAATTCTCTTCAATATCATTGCATCTCGGCCTTATACGTACTCCTGCCCACCTCATTAATTCCGCACTTACAGTTCTAAACCAATTGCATTCATAAAACAAGTGCAAATTAATTTTCATTACACGAGAATCACACGAATAGCAGAGCAAGATTTTTTCCATATCAATGTGTAGATGTAACGGTCATCCTTGGTCAACAACCTTTTACGCTTTGCCGGCCAAAGGAGAACTTGTGTTTGAGATTGTGTTACAACATTCCAGATCAAATAAGAATTCTCCATGGTCGATGAGTTCCAATAAGCTTGTTATACAACTCAGTGATGGAATACACTTGCCATCATGGGTAAAGATGTATTTATTATTTGAGTACTATGTCGGCATCTTCACTTTCAAGAATTCAATTTTCTCAATACCAATCACAATCCTCCATATAATGACCTCATCTCATATATACCATGGATGGGTTTTGACCAGCCAAGGAATCCTTTTTCGTGGCTAATTGCCAAATTAGTTGCAGTAACAATGTTCCAACATCTAAGGGCCTTAATGACAGCCCTCAAACTGTAGGTAGACACACGATTCCATGATACCAAAGGTATTTTCCTCTTCTCAGTATTCTTCCACCCAAAATTCCCTACATAGTTTATCCACTTCTTTGACTACAGTTTGAGGAAAATAAAAACAATCCCTCAAAAAGATTTTGTATTGAGAAAAAAACAACAATAATAATTTGAAGTTTTGATATAACAACTTCTGAGCATAGCACGCCCTTATTTTTGTTGTGATCTTCATGACAAGTGATGGCAGTCTAGCTTATTCTATTTTCATAAACGAGTTAATCTAATATCTGGCAGAGCACGCGTGACCAGTAGCAAATCAGTCTTAGCTATTAGCAACTCCCGTAAAGAATCCTCCATTCCTTCCATGATAAACAATTCTCCACATATTTGCACTCATTCCAGGTGACTTTACCAAAATGATCAAGGGCCTCCCATAACCCTAGAAATAGAGCTCAAATGACCTTTACAAGTATCTACTTAAGATCATCCGCAAAAATAGATGAGTGAGCTTAGTAGTTTGTTTACACATAGGATGATATTTGAAATCGACCAACTCACTCATGGTTTAAGCAATCTAAAAGATGCTCCATGACAAGCACCAATAGAAGGGTGACATAGGATCCTTGGCGACCAACCCCCTTTGTTCAGCAAAATAACCTTGATATTCACCATTCACCTTGATAGAATATCTAGGGGATGAAACACAAGTCATAAACCAACTTCTTAAAAGATGGAAATCCATAATCAGTCGAGCTTCTTCACATAACTCCCAACACCATATCATAGGCTTTTCGTAAATCAATTTTCATTAGGCATCTAGAAATTAATTAAAGTATTAAAAGAAAATCTTAAAAAACAAATAATTAAAAAAACAAAAAAAATTTCTAATATTTAATACTTTAAAATTGACTAAACTTTTACTTTTTAAATATTTCTTATTTAGTTCATAATTTCACAAGAATTTATAGTTTAATAATTTTATTTCACCTAAGAACAAAAACAATTCAAAAGACATTTCTTAACTCACAAATTAATAGAACAAATGCGCATGTAATGCTATTGAATTCTCTATTATAAGTATCCTAACAAGTGTGGTATATATATAATAACATAATTATAAAATTTAAATATTTTAGATTTTATAAGTCTCTTTGAAATTTTAGATATCAACGTATTCAAATTTTAAATATTTAATATTCAAATTGTTTAAAAAATGACCCTTTTTAAATATTTTTAATTATGATTGTTTTTTATTTTTGAATTTTTTATATTTTTCCTTTTTGAATTTGAATTAGATAATTTTTTAATTAAACATTATTTTATACGATATTTTTATAAAATAATAATAATAATAATAATAATAATAATAATTTTTAAGAATGATTAACATTTTATCATTTTAAGTTTCATAATTAATTTTAATACTTTTAATTATTATACAAAAATATCTTTTAAAGGACATATATATATATTTTTTTAGGTTTTTTTTGTTTTTTTAATTTTTTCTTTTTAATTGAATTGCAATTAAAATTAGTAATTTATAAACACAAATAACTACAAAATTAAACAAGTTTTTTGGTGACACAAAACCCCCTGTTCGTGGGAAGTCGTTTAATCTCTCCTCCTAATTTCCAGTAACCGACTTTTAATAATTACACTAATTCAAATTCTCCAGCTTCGACTTAACTATCGTATGGCCACCAAGAATTGTTTAAAAAAAGAAATTGTCAAATTAAGCTTGGCCAGCAAGTACTTTTTTTTCTCCTATAAAATGTATATTTCAATCCTTCCACTTCAGTTAACAATTTTCTTTGTCCCTCTAATGGCTTCTCTTATTGGCCCTCCAGAAATCCATAGCAAACAAAAATCAGCAGCCTCCACTGTGCCAACAACAACAATCGTTTCATGGACCCACAATGATTTGCAAATTTCAACTCCCCAAAAACCCCAAATATGGGTTACACTGAAAACATGTCAGCAACTTATCTTTCTACTGGCAACCCTTGTTTAGATTTCTTCTTCCATGTTGTCCCTAAACACTCTCCAAAATCCACTCACCCAATACTTGCAGCTTGCAGTGGGACTGTGATTCTTTATACTTGAAACTGGTGTGCAATTTGCGTGGCGTTCGTGGCACTGGCAAATCTGATAAAGAAGGTTATTACACTGCTGCATTGTGGCTTCATCAACTCCATCCCAAATCCCTTGCTTGTAATTTGGAGTCCTGCGAATTTGGGTATTTTAAAGATTTGTGAAGAGATTCTGTATAGGTTACTTGAAGGACCTGATCTGAGAAAAAAGGGCTAAGAAAACAAAGTTATAATAGTAACAAAAAAGTGAAGAGGGAAGAGGAGGACAGAGGTTGGAGACCATTTGGTGGAGGAGTTACTGAGTAAAGTTGATATTGAGAAACAGAAAGCTAGGATGGTGAGGGGAGAAGAAAGAGAAAATTGATATAGCTAAAAAGGCTGTTGACAGATATAGGCTTGATCCTGATTATAAATTCTTGCACGATCACGTGTCTGATCTTTTCGCGAATTGTTTGAAGTTGGATCTTGAGTCGTTGAAGGCAGGGAAGTTGACAGATATCCAGCCTTGCAGCCAAATGGTGTCCTTCATTAGATTCATCTTTTGATAGAGAGGACACTTTTATGTGAAGGCTCATTGCTAGGAGGTCTTTCCAAGAGAATCCTGCCCTGAATATGAAGGAATTGAGGATGCACATTACGCGTACAGAGTGAGGGATCGACTGAGGAAGCAAGTGCTTGAATTTCCATTACGCTGCGTTAGAACTGCCAGAGAGGGGTTTATATCGGGAGAAATGATTGGGGTTCAATTCTTACAATAGAGGTGGCATCAGTTGCTATGAAGATGTACAAAGACAAGTTCTTGAAGCATGATGAAGGAAGATTTACTGAGTATCTTGAGAAAGTGAAACAGGGGAAGGCCAAGATTGCTGCTGGTGCACTGCTGCCTCATCGAACCAATCAAAGCGCTATCCGGCATGATGATGGGGTCAAGTTGCTGAATTGCAATGGAAGAGAATGGTGGATGACCTTTCCAAAAAGGGAAGTTGAAAAATTGTCTTGCTATTTGTGATGTGTGTCCGGCAGCATAGTGGTACTCCAATGGAGGTGTCCGTGGCACTAGGCGTCCTCGTTTCGGAGTTGAGCATAGAGCCATGGAAAGGCAAGCTGATAACATTCAGCAAGCACCCAAAGCTTCAAATAGTCCAGGGGAGGATTTGATTTCCAAGGTTAAGTTTGTGAGAAACATAGGTAGAATGAACACTGATTTTCAAAAAGTGTTTGATCTAATACTACAAGTGGCTGTCAGTGGGAACTTAAAGGAGGATGAAATGATCAAGAAAGTGTTTGTTTTCAGCGACATGGAGTTTAGTCAAGCCTCCGCGCGTCCATGGGAGACGGATTATCGTACTATTGTTCGGAAATTTAAGAAGAATGGTTACAAGAATTGTGTACCTGAGATTGTGTTTTGGAATTTGAGAGACTCAAGAGCTACGCCAGTGGTAGCAAACCAGAAAGGAGTTGCACTTGTGAGTGGCTTTTCAAAGAATTTGTTGACTCTGTTCATGGAAGAAAGGGGATTTCATCCTGAAGCTATAATGGAAGCAGCAATTTCTGGTGAAGAATATCAGAAACTAGTTGTGCTTGATTGATCTAATTATGTAATTTTTCCAAATGAAATAAATTGAAAAATTGAAGGGAATGACTTCTTGCATATGTGTGGCTAAGTGCCAGCAGGACTATATTGACCTTCATGAAGCTTGGCCAAACAGGCTTAAATTCATAAATTGAGTCAAATCAAAAAAACGAATCATGATTTGTTTTGATGATGTTTAAAGACGGATCAAAATAGATTTGATTTGATATTAATAAGAAAAAGTAAAATCAACACCAAATCAAACCAGCAGCATTTGGTATTTTTTTCTTATAAAACTTATACCCCCATATTATTTAAGCAATAAATTCACATTTTAAGGTAAACTAGAATACTTATTAGTGTTAGAGGACGTTTTATAAGATATTTAAATCACTCTGTGGTCGTATGTTAATATTCGATGTTAATCAAGTGGTAAAACAAATGTTGGCAAAAGTTATCGCAAATTTCTTTCTTAGAATTTTCTGAAATTTTGGTCACATGTCTCAAAGTTTTTCTCCCAATATGCAAGAAGTTAGAGTGACTTACGACCTATCAAATTCAAAGGTCTATAAGTCTAATTTCTAACATATTAACCATTGCGAATATGACTTCGAACAGAGAGATACTTGCATTTTAGAAAAGAAAACTGCACAAGCAGGCACGTCCAAAGTTGGCCAAGTGGGTAGGGCTACATAAAACCCCACGGTTGGTGGTTATATCACACAAATTCATTTTCCTGATTTTTGAGCGGTGGAAGCTCTTTCTCTATGGTTTTCTGTGGCTATGAAGGTGAGGGAGCTAGGAAACAACATCCAAATATATTTCAAGCATAGATCGTGAATACATCGGGGTGTAATACATGGTCAGTAGGTTGTTGTTATGGAGTTTCATAAGTTCTTAATTCATGTGACATGGAATATTTTTGAAATTCATAAATCTAAAACAAAATTTTAAATTTTCTGTGTGGTTATTTGATCATTTCATAAAATACATATTAAATATTTATGTGACTATAAAATTTATTATAGATAAAATTAAAACTTTAAAATTAAATTATTTTAGTTATAATTACAAAAGTTACAATTTTTTTTGATTTGGACTTTAAAAAAGAGGTGTTTATGCACAATGACGTGGTATAAATCTAAAAACAAAAATTTATTTTGATATATTAGACAGAAAAATTGATGTGAGCATGCCCAAAAATAATTATGAAACAATTAAATATTTGTAAACTAAATATTAATAAAATCTCAAAATTCAAAAACAAAATAAAAAGTTAAAAAAATTAAAAAAATTAAAAATATTTTTAAAAATCAATTAAATTATTTAAAAATATTATAATTAATTTTCAAATAATAAATTCGGCAATTTTAAAAGAAAAGAGATAGCTTACCTACTATAATATATACAAATAACTTGATAATATAAGAGTTCTTTTCTCTAAATTAAACTCTCTTGGAATTGAAGTACTATACACGCTAACAATGTTTATACAATTAAAATTAATTAAACTTAAAATTTTAAAAAATTAAAAAAGGAAATAATGATGTGATTATTTAAAAGTTGAAAATTTTAAAAAAACAAAAAAAATAATAATATTAAAAAAATCATACATTTATCCCGAAATACATAAATTAAATATCTTATCTCCCACTTTGACAGAAAGTTGATATATATTGGAACTCAACTCAGGGTTGTACAGAAAAACGACAAATTAGATTATCTGTTTGATTAATCTTTTCAAAATGTAACTTATTTTGAGAAGTGTTTTTAAAAAGTGCTTATTAAAAAAATTACTTTTTGTAGAGAAGCAGTTTGTGTTTGATCAATAAATTAAAAATACTGACCATAATTAGTGATGTTTGACAAACTTTTTAAAAAGTGTTTCTAAGTATATTTTTCACAAAAGGGTGCTTTTAGGGAGAAACTATTTTTAGCTTACGAAAAACGACTTCTGCTATTCTCTAAAACACTTATTTCTCCAGAAGCTTGACCAAACACCTCTTTTTTTCAAATAAGCGCTTTTCACCTCCCGGAAGCTTGACCAAGCAGGAACTAAATCCGAGAAATTGAGTCAAATCGAAAAAACGAATCATGATTTGTTTTGATGATGTTTAAAGATGGATCAAAATAGATTTGATTTGATATTAATAAGAAAAAGTAAAATCACTTACCAAATCAAGCCAGCAACATTTGAATATTTTTTCTTATAAAACTTGTACCACATATTATTTAAGCAATAATTCGCATTTTTAAGGGTAAAACTAGATACTTATTAGTATGTTAAGAAGGACGTTTTATAAGATATTTGAATCACTCTGTAGTCGTATGTTAATATTCGACGTTAATCAAGTGGTAAAACAAATGTTGGCAAAGTTATCGCAAATTTCTTTCTTAAATTTTCTGAAATTTTGAAATTGAGATGTCTCGAGTTTTCTCCCAATATAAAAGTTAGGGTGACACGACCTATCCAAATCAGAGTCTATAAGTCCTAATTTCTAACATATTAAACCATTCATGAATATGACTTTGGAACAGAGAGATACTTGCATTTTCGTAAAACTGCACAAGTAGGCACGTCAAAGTAGGCCAAGTCGATAGAGGGCTACATAAAGCCCCTTGGTTGGTGATTATATCACAAATTCATTTTCCAGATTTTGAGGCGGTGAAGCTCTTTTCTCTGTGTTTTCCGCGGCTATGAAGGTGAGGGAGCTAGGAAGCAACATCCAAATATATTTTAAGCATAGATAGTAGATACGTCGAGTGTACTCAACATACTAGTGGTGTTTGTGTTTTCTTGGAGGCTATTTTGTATTTGAGAACTTTTCGTCAAGCATCTATGGTGTTCCTTAGTTAAATATATGGTGTTCATAATAATGGTTCTTGGAGGTCAGTAGGTTGTTGTTATGGAGTTTCTATCGTTGAATTCGTATAAAAGTCTCGGTGTATTATTTTCTTCTTGAACTTTTGTGGCTGCATTTTTTGTGGTGTGGGGGCTTCTCTAAGGTACATTACATTTTATAGTGATGGTATCTTGAAATCATTTAGTTCAGGGTACATTGGAGTTCCCTCTCTCTGGCATTTTGGGTTGAATTCGAACTCTTGTGTTGTTATGCAAAGCTCTGGTTTTGGTGTTTGGAATATATGGTTGAAAATCTTGTGGTGGGGCTTTTGGGTTGTGATTTTTTCCCTATCAATTGAGGTTGTATATTCAGGCGTTAAATTGATCGATTATCGTTAGCCCGTTAAGGACAATCGAACGCATGCATATAATTTAACGTATTTTGCTGACGTTAGTAGTTGTGACCTTATTTGTTTGAGCTTGAGGCTGAGTTTTGAATGGTTATGGGTTGGTATTTGTATTTGGTGGTGTGGATGGGGGTGAGGGTAATCTGATTGCGGGTATAGCATGGATAGACTCGATGGTTGTGTCAGTGTTATTATTATACTTAAGTCGATAATCGTGTGGGTTTCGTTGATAGAATTGGTTTTCTTTGATTGTGTTATGGATATTTTCGAGATATAATCTTGTTTTTGTGTTTGTAGCGTAGCGTGAATTGACTTTCTTGGAGGCTCAACGGTAGCCACAAATATCGAGTTGCTCTAGCATAAGGGTGAGAACCGAGGACTTAATTGACCAGAGTGGCTGTGAAAGCCCGGGTCAGAAATGAGTTGGACTTGTGATTGGCTATGGGTGTTGAAATTGCTATCTTGTGTTTGAGGGTGTGCATGCGAGTGTATATTTGTTGATGTTTGCTCAAAACGCACTTGGATCTTATACGGCTTATCCCGAGACTAGTGTATGGTATGTGGAGTTACTCAGCCCGCACTGAGTGACCGTACACCGAATGTATGATTGTTGATGTTACTCAGCACCTCGGTTTGTACGTGTCGTTAGACTGCAGCAAGGCAGGTGAGGTATAGAAAAGGCCCGGATTGTGAATTGTAGTATGGATTTCTTTGTGTGCTTTGGTTACTATGTGACTTGTGCACACTTTGTGTTGACATTGTTTCTGTTAGCTATGGATTGAACATATGAATTGATGTTAGTTGAAGTCGTTGAGGGGCTTAGTTGAGTCGGAGTAAAATGGTTGGTTGAATCTGTTGTGTGATGCGAGATGGTGACACACTTAAAATAAATATTTATTATTAGCATTTTGCCGAACTTCTCCGAGGTAAGGATATATCATTAAATTTTAAGTGCTCTTATATTACTTATTAATAACGGTGAATAGCATTCACGTCTCCGTCAATGTGCCTGCTTATCACGGTAACAATATTTTGAAGTCATTTCATATAATTTTTTAATGTGTTCTTCAAAGAAGTAAAAATATGGGGCATTACTTAGTAATTTCATACATTTTAAAATATAGTAATTTTGAAATTTGTGGACATTATTTATTTTTACACTATCTAATAAAGATGAAAGCAGACATGTCTTCATCAATGTACATGCTTATCACCGTAAGAGTAATTTGGCCATTTCATGTATTTTTGGTGTGTTCTTTAAAGGTAGAAATTTTTTAAAAAATACAGGACATTATTTGTAATTTCACACACATTTTAAAATATAGTAATTTTCTAAATTTGTTGGCATTATATTTTTTTCTGATACATTGATCATGTGGGATATTGTATTCATAATTAAAGTGTTTGTAGTGTTCAAGAATTATAACTATTATGACTAGATTGAGTAAAAATAAATACTTTTATTTTGAATTTCAAAAATAACAAAATAATTTCATATAACTGTTTTTAGCTTATCCATACACAATATAATGTTATTCGTATTGGGCGGTAAGCCGCGTTATCAACATTGCCTGGTGCTAATGTGTGTACCCGTTGTTCTGGTTTAATTCTGCCTTAAAATAACTCATGGTGTGATGAGCCCGCAAGTGTGCAGTGCATTTAAATAATATGATGGCTCTTTTTAGAGCAAGATATCGAACCCACAGGAGGGGACTACGAGGGTAAATCTTTTCAGTGTTAATTTACTAAAACGCTAATAATGAAGACAACGAGTGTAAGGAAAAGTTTTATATTTTGAAGCAATTTTTATACTAAGTAAGATATCTATACAGTGAATCTGAACTATGAATGTGAGCATCTTTGAGGCTACAAAGAACATGTAAAGAAACGAACTATTGAAGTACATGGTTTATCTTTCCTCCGGTTGCTAGTCGAACTTATGCCTATGGATAAAACTCTCGTATTTAACCCAACTTGAAATCATGAACCTTCCACCTGTTTTCGTGATAAGAAGGAATTCAAGTTCCTGTGCAAACAGTTCACATGACTAATACGACTGTCAGGTATATTTCTATCCACGAAGGTAAATCAATTCCCAATTTGCAAACCAAGAAAAAGATCATACCTATTAATTCACAACTTTTCAGTTTCTTGCCTCTCGGGTGAAACGGACTTTTTGGATTTACATTAACATTGGCCAGATATTAACGTAGTAAGAGCAACAATTAAATAGAACAACCATGGAAGAAAAGAAAATAAGCCAACAATTCAGCTAATTACATTTCAACACAAAGGTCATAACCATCAACAGAAAGAGAATTAGCCACTCATTTGTGGATTGAACATCGTTAAATGAATGGAAATCATGCAAACAATTGAAAGGAAGAAGAAAGGGATAGACAAAACCTAAGAATTTTCGTCCTCAAAAGTGCACACATGTAACAGCGTTCTTGCTCCACCAAGTCGGGAATATTAAAAATGAACCTAGTGTTCTATTTATGCGGGTAAAATTTTCCCGGAGTAACAAGCAACGCGTGTGCAGGTGTATCGCGGAGCACTGCCTCCGTGACACGTTGTGTATCAGCGAGCACTTCAACGTGTCACGGGTGTATCGCGGGAGCACTCCCCAGCGTCACGGAGGCATCGCGGAAGCCCTGCGGACATCGCCCAATTTATTCCAACTTTGGTGTTTCGCTCCCGATATCATTCCTCCACTTCACCAACTCATGAATTAGCTCCTCAAAAGTCATCAAAATAACCTACAAAACAAAGCTAATCATGGTAGTTGCCCTTATCTTCACTTTTATATAAAAATCACATGAAAATGTATCAAATAGCTTGAGCAATACGACTAATTTAAGTTGTAAAGCGTATCACGGGACCTATATTATTTCCCGTGATCAAATTGCAGTATAAGTAATTTAAGAACTATTAAAATGGTGATTAAAAATCATACATAGTATTGTTTTCAACTAATATTACATTAAAATAGCCGACCCTCTACATTATATAGAAACACCAAAGGAGAGTGAAAATAAAAGGAGTAACATGAAAGACAAAGTAGATAGATACCACCGCTGATGGAAAAACACCGAAAAGTGCAACCTAATTGGTGGAGAGCTCACAGCCTGCATGATGTATGCATGCCGATTGAGACTCCTAATTGATTGAATATTCTATTGTACGCTAGCTGATTGTACAATATAATTAGGTGTCACTCACTGCATATATAATTGCATGCTTTATTAAAATCACCTTATTTAATATTTTTATTTACTTGACGTTGATGGAGTTGGTTTCATCTTCTTCTGGCTGCAGTTTCTCTCTGTGCGATTGGTTAAGACTCCAAATGAGGTATGGTCGGGTGAACCTCAACTATTACTGCATGAGTATTTGGGTGTCCAACTTATCATGTTAATGAAGAGAAAACTTGATCACTGTAAAAGGGCTAAGAAGGCCATATCTGTAGGGTATGTAGATGGGGTAAAAAGGTACAAGCTTTGGTGTTTGTCTTTACTCAATTTGTGGTGCTTGAGATATGTTACCTTTGATGAATCCTCTACTTGATCCTCATAAAGTTTCTACGGCGTGGAGTTGTCGGAAATGAGAACAATGAGCATGTGGAGATTACGGTGGAGCTTGCAAGGAGGAAAGGATCAAGAGACTCAAGTTGATGAGTCAAAGATGCAGAGGCAGAAGAACTTGTTGTCAATGAACCATACACAATTACAAAGGGAAGGACAAGGGGCGATGCGGAGACGGGCATACTTGCAAAAGTAAGCAAATCTGATTGTATATGTGTAAGTAGCTGCAGAAGAGAATTAGGATCTGTAGAGCCCTCCTCGTATGTTGAAGCAACTTCTTTTAAGGATGCTACACAGCGACGGTTAGCCATGAAAGAAAGAGATGGAGTATTCATAAGAATCGAGACATGGGTCTTAGTTGAAAGGCCAAGGGAAGAGGACAGTTGTGTCACGCCCCGCCTTGGGGAGTATGGCCCGGCACGTGGTCGCCACGCTAGGACACAGGCGCTGGGCCTGCTGAGCTCAAGCACATCGGTGCACAGCAGCTCTAACTTCAGTTCACTTTCACGGAATCAACGGGCTATATAACGTTTGTAAACATAGCCTCCGGCCAAACTAGGCCTATACCTGTACTATAACATCAATGGCTTAGATCATACTCATATAGGAACCCTATGCCGGGCCGACAAGGCCACCATGCTGTCTTAGTTATCTCTAAATCGGTATAACAAATGCAGAACAGCTACGTGACGGCAGAGTCACCTCACTAACTGGATGCTGACCCCCCACGACCAACATAAACAACATACTAAGCAATACAAACATACGCCCACGGCCCCACACAACCGGCCTGACTAACCCTGGGAGATATATACACAATGCAAGCCTCTAAGAATCTGAGTAGATGGTCGGGACGGGGCCCAGGCCTACCCATCTATATAACAAAATAAAATTAAGTAAACACTCTGAATATCAAGCTCCGGATGACGGTACGATGACTCTGGCCAGCTAGGATCACGAGGGATCGACTCCTCGTCTATAGGCACTGCGGGCAAGTAATGCAGCGCCCAAACGGGCGTCGGTACCATTGGTACCGAGTATGCAGCCTTAAACTGAACATAACTGAATATAAGCAACATAACTAGAAATTCTAAACAGTAAGTATCTGAAACTGTATGTCTTGACTGATGGAATCTGAAACAAGCTTATACGTATTCGTGGGTAGGAGCATACACATCGTCGGGCGACCTGATTGTCTATCGGCTAAAAGATGTATCAAGTAGCATAACACAACAAACAGGACTATACCCAACCATAAAGCCCGGAAGGTGTAACCAACGGCAAATCTATATACCCCTACTTGGGTCAAAACCATCCAAAAGTAAAATCCACTCAACTCATCTACTAACTACGAGCTTCTCTGCCCGGCCCACGGGTCTCCGGCTCGGACTATGACCTCGATATAAGTGGCGCGTATGCGAGCCAGAAGGACTCTGTACTCAACTCTGTACTCTGTACTCATATAGTACTCTGTACTCTCTGCTCTGTAATGCTATGCTGATCGGCCTCATGGGAATGCTCCATCCATCTTACGTCTGCGGCGGCATACCACTCCTTGGTGGTGTCATCCCCACCCTCACGGTGGGTCGACACGATTACCAACCGGGCGGGAAGGGGACGCTCAAGGGTGCCCTCATAACACAAACAGGTCTCAACAAACAATAATCACATTATAGCAAGCATGTTTGATCTGAAATGCTATACGTATTACGATTTCTTATTCGAACTCTTTTATTTAAAGCTGATTCTCTATATATAACTACCTTTGTATATGAGATATCATTTATTGTCTAATATTTCTTTACTAACTTTCATTCTGAATATATATCATAATATTATAAAACATGCTTGCTAGTTATCACGGACTCAATTCTCGACTTGAATTCTTTCTTCTATGATTCATATTTGCTATCTTGGATTACTAACTTGCCGAAGGAATTAGCTTCCCGCTACCTTCGCTTCGGTTCCCGACTAGCTGGCTAGCTCGGTCAACTCTTCTGTATTTCTCCCAGTGCATTCATATATAGGTCAATTAGAACTAAATACGCTAATATTACAGAAGAAAATATCACTTTTAATATATATATAATGAAAAGCTTTGGCTTATGAAAACTTGTCAGCGTTATTTCTCAAAAGTCCAAAACGGAGAAATACCCACTTTAGGGATAGGGTATATTAACACTAATTTGGAGCAATTCTACTTACCTTAGCTCGGTAAGATACTGACGATTCGCCGGCCCGAATTTCTGAAACTAAATCAGAGTAGGAATGCTCGCTTCTTGCTTAATACCGATATCGCGGAGTTAATTTGAGTTTGGACGCGTTTGTGACTAATCGGATGAATATTATAAGGAATCCTCGTTCTCCTGGTTTACTTCGCGTTCTCACGGAAATTATATATGTGATGAAATGAAGGTAAAAACCAAGGTGGAGGCTTTATATAGTTGGGACCTATAAGTGCATTCGTCGAATGTGATTTATAAGTCGCGTTCGTGATCACAGTTATCTCTCTCCCGCATTTTCCTTGCGACTCGCCGACCCCAGCGCTTGTTTTGGTCTCTCCCGGACCCTTTTCTCGCACGTATGACATTCTAAAACTCTTAACCAACATGCGAATAGGCCATCACATGTCAAGAATTTATGGGGTGTAACATCACTCCCCCTTACGAACATTCATCCTTGAATGTAAACTTACGCTTGCAAAAATTTCAACTCATTTGGACTTAGTTTGAAAATTTGTGAGAATCCCCTTTGTAATATGGACTATCTCAAAAAAAAAAAAAAATCTGAAACGCGAAAAGTCCAATACGGGTACTCCACATAATACTATAATATTCATCTGCATAAAAGACTAGAATTAGGCATTTCATTTATACGTGTAATATAAGGCATTTCATAAGATAACAATACGAGCATACCTCGTGGCTGATTAGGCTTGGAATAAGTGAGGATATCTTATTTTCATATCTTCCTCTTCCTCCGGAGTCATCTCTTCTCGGTTTCCTGTGCATACAACACCTTGATATCTTTAGTTCTCAATCTGAATGCATGCACGTACAAGATGGCTGCGGAATTTTGAACTTCATGAGTAGCTCTTTTGTGTTTCTGGACATCCTGGACTGGGATTGCTCTTAACGGGTCTCCTATGCACTTCCTTAGCATGAATACGTGGAAAACTAAATGAACGGATTCCTAGTGCAGGCAAGTTCAACTCATATGCCACTTGGTCTATTCTTCGACGAATCGGTAAGGCCCAGCAGATCTCGGACTGAGCTTACCTCTCTTGCCGAATCTCATCACCCATTTTATTGGAATACTTTCAAAAATACCTAGTCATTCACACACATTAAATTCCCGAGGTTTCTACGCCGCATATCGGCCTACGATTTCTGGCGGCTACGTGCGGTCATTGGCGTTCTCGATCGCTTTACCTTCTCCTTTAGTGATAGATAATGTACAGCCCCAATCAGTAGTGAGCTCTCACTAGAAGCCAAGCCAGCGAAAACGAAGAATCTACATTTTATATACGGTGACTCAAGGGCGCCATGCGGATAGATCAGTGATAACTATTATTATAAGCAAACTCAATTAGCGGCAAATGCTCGTCACAACTACCTCCAAAATCTTTTACCGCCCATGTAGCATATCCTGGCGTACGAATAGTGCATTGAGCTGTTGTCCATCAATTTGAGGGTGGAATGTTGTGCTCCAATTAATCTTTAGTTCTGAACCTCTACGAAATGACTTGCCAAAAATCTAGTTGTAAATTGTGCTTCTTTGTTAGAGATAATGAATCTTTGGAATGCCCATTAATAATCTAACTATTTCTCTAATATACAATTCGACATAAATCTTCAGCCCAGAAAGTGAAAAACTTTCCAACGCGGGAAATGGGGGGCTGAGGCCCAGTCGGTCTATCAACTATTGCAAATGGAGATGCGCCCATGATGCAGTGCGGGGGAAGCCCAATCACCGCTACAAAGTCCATATTCCACTTACTTCCCATTTCGAGAGAAACTGCGATTATGTCACGAGTCGTCCACATTCTGGTGTTCACGCTTTTACTTGTTAGCGAGTTAGGACACTAGGCTACAAATTGACTATTTCTCTTTTTCATACTTGGCCACAGTAGATCTCCTTGATATCGTGGTACAATTTCGTCGCGCCTGGGTGGAGAATAGCGGGCGTAATGTACCTCATTCATATCTGCTGGCGAACGCTAAAATATACGGAACATAGAGGTGGTGGATTACCTTCCTTGACACTTCATCCTTAGTTATCAAAATCTGTGGCGCAGCTTTCCCTTGCTGAATTGTCCTTAAATTTGGACGGTGGACTTCATATTCTTGTTCTTTTACCTCAACTAATGATCTCTTCTTGCGGAATGTGCGAGATTACTATTTGTTGTCCTCATTTACGCTTTCTACGAACGGCTGACTATAATTGATGTATTTCTCTACGGCCAATTCACATTGCTCGGGTTACCATCATGAAGCTCCCCATCGATTTACCGAGGCATACGCATGTTGGCTTTTCTAGGATGATACACGAGAATGTCCACGTCATAATCTTTCAATAACCAACCAGGCGTTATAGCAAATTCAACTCCCTACGAGTGAGAAGATATCTTGCCAGAGCTCTTTATGATGCAATGAAAATATCCACATGGGCAGCCATACAATGTCTCCATATCTTGGCGTGGACACTTCTTGCCGTAATCTAGGTCGTGGGTATGATAATTCTTTTCGTGTTTTCTCAGTAATGGAAGCATACACAATCATACCGTCTTGCATCAACACACAACCCAACCCAATACTTGATGCATCTGTGCTGAATAACCCTCTGGCCACCCTTCCGTGTAGAGGTAACTTGGAGCGGAGGTCAATCTGTCTTTTAATTCTTGGAAACTCTGTCCACACGCCTCAGTCCACTAAAAACTTTGCGCTTTACTGCGTCGGCTTAGTCGAGAGGTGCCGCTATGGAAGTCCCTCAACAAATCTTACGCTTGGTATCATTAATCCCGGCCGTGGTTGATCGGAGTGGTAGGTCTAGGCCATGTTTTGACTGCTTCTATTACACGCGCGTCAAACTTGTATACCAACATCCGACACAATATACACTTTTGAAGGCTGCGAGTTCAACCGGAATTCACGTTTGTAGAACTTAGCATATAGCGGCGGTCCCTTTAAGAATCACGGAGCAACGGCCGTAAATGAACTGGTGAACACGTACCGAGCTGAGAATACACGAATATCATCGATAAATACTATCAAACTGAGGTCGGTATGGTCTGAAGGTGTGTTGTTCATCGAGGTCCATAAATATTCTTTGGGCACTTACAGTCATGCGAAAAGGACACCTTTAGGAATTCAAAGTGGCCTTAACCAGGGTCTGAAGAAAATTTGTTTTGGGAATGTCTCTTTAAGACTGAACTTTGATAAAATATTCGGACCGTAAGTGTCTGGAGAAATATCGCCTTTACCTTGCTATCAAACAAATCATCTATTACGAGAAGCGATACTTATTCTTGAGCGCAACCTTATTCAGCTAGCAGGTAATCTATACACATGCGGAGACAGCCATCCCTTCTTTCTCTATAAATAAATTGCTTTTGAAGTTGTGATGCTCGGCACGATAAAGCCCTTATCTAAGATCCTTGTTTTGCTCCTTTAATTCCTGCGAGTTCGAGCGAGGCATACGATACGAGAGGAATTGATATGGGCTAAGTGCACGGTAGAAAGTCGATTGCAAAATCTATTTCCCTTTAAAGAGGAATACTAGGTAGCTCGTGGAAATACATCGGGAATTCATTCTGCCGGAACAGGCGGAGTGTCGGGACTACTGCCGAACATCACAGACCACGACTGAGTGGTAAATACATCCCTTAGCTATCAGCACCGCCTGAAGGTAGGAAATAAACCTACCTTTTAGGCGTAGGCGTACTTCTGCCCTTCCACTCTCGCCTTGCCTCCACAGAGGGTGGAGATGGTAGTCTTGGTCCAGCATTCCCCACGATTGGCATATACGTACCAACCTATCCATACCCATAATGGCATCGAAATCAATGTCTCTGATTCTACAGATCTCACAGCGTTTTTGACGATCAACAACCTGGCCCGTACATCTCGATAAATTACGCACAGCATAATGGGGTGCCGACGGTGTAGATACTGAGAAGGGCTGCTTTGTAACAATTACGTGCAACCTTGAACTTTCGAGCCTGTATGGGGGTAACATAGGACAAAGTGGACCTGGATCAATGACAGAATTACCCTAGAGTAGGGCATGAGCAAATAGTCATCATACTGTTACCATATCTGGAGAAGCCTCTGAGTCCTGTCTTCTTTGGTAGTGCATAGGTACGGCTTGAGCCCGTACTAACTAGAGGCTCTGATCTGCTGCGGCCTCTTTCTTGGGCCACGAGGGCCTACCACTTTGTTTGCGAAATCACCAGGCTCGCGGCCACCTTTAATGCTCTGTCACGGCTATCGGCTACCTTGTCCCTGGCGAGACAATTTTGCATCCCTATGCCCCTCACCGCATATATAACTTGCAGGCCATGTCACCAAGCTTTCAGGGTGGGTCCCCTGGGTCGGATACAAATAGGGCAAGGTGGAAATGTATCAGCTCTGTTCTGCAGCTTCTTTGATGAGGAGGAGTCCCTTTGTCAAAAACTACTACCAGAACCTGGCAACTGTGGACAAATCCCCTCTTGTTGCAGTCTACTTCTTTTTGAAAGCGTGAGGTGGTGGCTATCAAAGCCGTGGCCTATCAAAAAACCGTGGCCCTGTCAGAAGCCGTGGCTAGAGCCTCTACGAATCTCCCACAGATCTCATCAAATCTCTCTCTCTCTGATATTCATACGATTTGTCGTCTGTTACTACCTTTCACACAGATAAGGCCATAATAAAATACGGGCAAGGGAGGCTGCCGGGGGCGATGTCCATATCTTCCGTAATGTATATTTGTCATGCATGCCTCAATGTGATGACGGGTTCAGACCCATAATAAACACGGTGGAATCTGGATGGCATGGTGTCTAGAAATTTGGAGCATAGCGGGCTAAGGAGTCAAACTGTAAGGCATATTCTCGTACGCTCTGCCCCTTAGTGCAGGCGATGTCGGGCCTGCCGGATCTCCGTGGCAAAAATAACGATCAGGAAGACAAGAGGCTGGACCAGTGGAAGGAGCAGCATCTCTCCTCGGGACCTTTCCCAACTCTCGTGCCATAATACAACTATGTCTCGCAACAAAAAATA
This sequence comes from Datura stramonium, assembly GCA_018107945.1. Taxonomy (NCBI): domain Eukaryota; kingdom Viridiplantae; phylum Streptophyta; class Magnoliopsida; order Solanales; family Solanaceae; genus Datura; species Datura stramonium. The sequence goes on along the minus strand of JACEIK010001725.1, from coordinate 38,892 downwards.
TTGCCGTCTCAAGTGATTACGTAGGTGTCGCCATGACCGGAAGATTCTCTGCATCACAATCTAGGGAAATCTGAGGGTCCTACGCACGATTTGACCGACTGTGTGGGGGACCCAATGCCAAAATTCCCTGACCCTCGAACTTCGAGATCCACGATGGCTGCGCTGTTACGAGTGGCCGCGCTGGCGTTAGTGGCCATCATTGTGCAAACATAACAACTGCACTGCGAACTTCCTGGTCGGATGGTGTAGGTACGAAGAGAAGGGGAGCTATCGAAGCGGTGTCGTCGAATGGCTCGATGAGATGGGGACTGTTGGGAAGACGTGATGATGCCTCCCTATGTCACCTCGAATCGGGCGATTCTAAGTGAAGGCGAGGCATCTGGCTGTGGTGCCTTCTCGCTGCGGTATCCGGTCTTACACTTTGTGGCCAGGTGTCATTCCAGTCTGCCATTTATCTGTAAACAAAAAGAGTATGATAAGTTTTGGAACGCAACCTATCTTTTATCTTGTTCTATGGCTGCAATGAATATAAGAAAAAAGTAACCATCCTGTATTATGCCTGCGACCTCACACTATGTATGTGGTACAACACATCCTCAAATAGACTCTGCTGCTTGCAACAGCTTATGGGCTCCACAGGTTACGACACCGCTCGATATCCAAGTTTGTCACGCCAGCAGAGTATGAGCGAAAAGCACCGAGTGCCACTGTTAGGACACTGTTGCTAGACTACGACCTAAGCACATCTGCTGCTGCTTTGGCTCTAACTCAGATTCAAGGAAACAACGGTGCAGGCTGTATAGTAGCCTCGGCGGCCAGGCCTATAGCCACGATGCGTAACATCGGCTACACTCATATAGGAAGCTATGCGATTAGAGCAAGGCCACCATCTTTGTTTAGTTATCTCTAAATCGGTATAATAAATGCTGAACAACTTCTACGTGACCGACAAGTTCACCACTACCACCTATTTGGATACGGCCCCACATAGTAACATAAAGTATGTCTCTTGACTAAACATCGCAACCCCACCGACCGGCACAACTAACCACGGGGATATACTACTGTCCTGCAAACCTCTAGGAATGCGAAATGGAGATGTGGACGAGGCGAAAATCTTACGTATCTATATAACAAAATAAAATGATGTAAACCTCACGAATATCAAGCTCAGGATAGTAAACGAGGAGCGATGACTGCGGCGCTAGGATCACGAGGGATCGACTCCTCGTCATGTAGGTACCTCTGCGGGCAAGTAATCTGAGAGGCGCTAAGCGGGCGTCGGTACCCTTGGTACCCAGTATGCAAAACAGCGAACATGCCGAATATAAGCAACATAACTAAATTACAGAGCAGTAAAGTATACGGCTAATCTGGACTAGTGAATCAAAACAAGCTTATACGTATTGAAATGGTAGGAACATACACATCGTCATGGCGACACACTATCTATCAAATAAAAGATATAAGTATATACATGTATAACAAACAGGACCCTATACCTGACCCCCATAAGCCGGAAGGTGCCAACCCGACAAATAATCTATATTCCCCTATCCCGGGTCAAAAAAACCCTTCGCCAAAAGTAAATCACTCAACTCATCTACTAACTACGAGCACCTCTACCGGCCCCACAGGTCTCAGCTCGGACTATGACCTCTGATATAAGTAGCGTATGCAGGCAGAAGGACTCCTGTACTCAACTTCTGTACTACGTACTTTCTGTGCACAGTACTACGTACTCGTGCTGTAATGCTATGTGATCAGCCTCATATGGGGGAATGCTCTATCCCATATTCGTCCCTCACTATAGACGGCATACCACTCCTTGGAGTGGCGTATCCCCACCCTCACGGTGGGGTGACCTGATTACCAACCGGGGGGCGGCGAGAACGCTCAAGGGTTTCCCTCACTAACACAAGCAGGTCTCAACAAACAATAATCCGTCATGTAAGCATGTTTGATGCGAAAATACTATACGTATTACGATTTCTTATTCGAACTCTTTACGCTTTAAGCGGATTCTCATAACGGAACTACCTCTTTTAATATACGAGATATCATCGGCGTACACGATATTGCTTTACTAACTTTCATTCTGAATATATATCATAATATTATAAAACATGCTTGCTAGATTCATCTTGGACTCAATTCTCGACCACAGTCTTTCTTCTATAGTTCACGCTATTTGCTATCTTGGATTGCTAACTTGCGAAGGAATTAGCTTTGCTTTTCGCTGGATTTTCCAACTAGCGTAGCTCGGTCCAATCTTCCACTCTTCTAGCTTCACATTCATATATAGGTCAGGTAGAACTAAATACGCTAATATTGAAAAAAAATATCACTTTTAATATATATGTAGCCAAACTTTGACATCAAAAAATGATCGAAAACTCGTTATTCTCGAAAGTCCAGAAAAGAGAAATACTCACTTTGGGAGCTGAGGTATATTAACACTAATTTGGAAAAATTCCACTTGCCTTAATTCGGTAGGACGACGATTCGGCGAATTTCCTGAAACTAAATCCATTAGGAATGCTCACTTCTTGCTTAATACCTCATTTATCTGGAGTTAATTTGGTTGGACCGCATTTGTGGCGTAATCGGACGAATATTATAAGTCCTCGTTCTCCACTGTTTTACTTCGCGTTCTCACGGAAGTATATGATGAAATGAAGGTAAAAACTAAATTTGGAGGCTTTATATAGTTGAGACCTATAAGTCGCAGTCCTGGAGTGCGATTTATAATTCGCATTCATCCCGAATGCGATTTATATATCGCATTTTTCTTGCGGCCAGCACGGACTTGGCTTGTCGGTCTCTCCAGGGACCACTTTTCTCGCATGTATGGCATTCTAAAACTCTTAACCAACATGCGAATAGGCCATCTACATGTTAAAAATTTACGAGGTGTAACAAGTTGGATGAAAATGGGTCTGAAGAAGAGAATTCCGAAGTGGAAGATGCTAGGTTCAAGACAAGATTGGTTGCAAAGGATTTCATTTTTGAAGGAGGAAATTGACTACAATGAGATCTTCTCTCGATCCCAGTAAAGCATAGCTCAATTTGCGTGCTACTAGTATTAGTTGCATAATTTGACTTGGAGCTTCAACAACTTGATGTCAAGCGCTTTCTTGCATGGTGATCTTGAAGAGACAATCTATATGGATTTCGACCCCAGGTTTCCTAGAGGAAAAAAGAAGATTATGAATGTTAACCAGAGAAGACTTTGTATGGTTTGAAGCAATCCACTAGGCTTGATGTACAAAAGTTTGATGCATTCATGACTACACATGGTTCTCAGGAGTGCATCGATAGATGTGTACATCACAAGAAGATATGCGGTTAATTCAATAGTTTGTTACTGGTGTATGTTGATGATATGCTTATTGTTGCTAACAACATCACATGAATCGCTCTTTAAGAAAGTTTGTTGAGAAAATAATTTGACATGAAGGATTTGAGAGCTGCCAAAGAAAATCCTTGGAATGGAATTTCAAGAGAGAAGGTGTTGTACTCAGAATAGTTACATCGAAAAGGTTCTTGAGATATTCAATATGCATATGAGCAAGCCTTTTAGTATACCGTTAGCTCCTCATTTTAAACTTTTAGAGTTACAAATGCCTCGGTCAAGGATGAGGTGGAGCATATGTCAAGGTTCCTTATACTAAGCGGTTGGTAGTATTATGTATGCTATAGTGTGCACACGTTCGGATATTGCTCAATGCGTAAGTGTGGTAGCGGAAGATACATGGCCACCCAAGAAAGAGGCATTGGGAAGCTGTCAAGTAGATATTGAGATATCTCGGAGGAGCTTCTGATGTTGGCCTAACCTTTCCAAAAAAGTGATGAAGGTATTTCGGTTCTTGGTTATGTAGACCCGTTATGCGAGGGGGATCTTGGCAGAGGAGAGGTCCTAGCTGAGATACATCTTTATTCTCGTTGACAGTGTCGTTAGTTGGAAATTGACTTTAAAATCGAGGGTGTCGCTCGTCTAATAGAGGCGAATATGGCAACAGTGGAGCGGTGGCTATGCGGTTGAAAGATTTACATGGCGAGTTGAGTTTGGTTATTTAGTCAACCCTTAAATGTGATAGTCAAAGTGCTATTCATTTGATTAAAATCAAAAAGATTTCATGGCGCATAAATGTGATGCCGATTCCATTTTATTCTAGATGTAGTTGAAGAGGGTGCTATTAAGGTCGTGAAGGTTATCACGAGACGATAATGCCTCTTGAACATGTTAACCAAGATAGTCCCACTTGCCATGTTTGTACCAGCAAGCTAAGGACTTGGCGGGAGTACGCATCAGCGTGCAACTGCAGAGAACAACTACAGGTGGAGATGATATGTTCAACAAAGTTTGATTCTTCTTGTTTCTTACAGGGGATTGCTCGGTAAACTTAAGTTTTGGTCGGAGTTGTTCATACACATGCTCGAGAATGCAAACCAAGGTGGAGGTGAAAGAGTTGGTTTGATTTTTGTCCATGTGGAAGAAAATTACATGTGTCAATTGCTGGGCTAAAAAATAAACTTGGAGAGCAAGCAAAAAATTTGTGGAAGGCAAATTTTATATTTAATTCCCCTTTTGTTATTTTGTGCTTGGAGGCCAAATTTGGTCATCTATAAAAGGATGACCATTCTTCATTGTAAAACCATCCCAAAAAATCATAGGAAATACATTGTAAGAGTAGAGAGTTGAGGCAATTCTCTTAGGTGTATTGGGATTTCTCCCCTCTCTTTGTTAATAATAAAAAATAGTGTTCTCACGAGTAGATATAGGATCATTCTGATCGAACCATGATAAATATTGTATTTTTCCTTGTCTTTCTTTCATTTCCGCTAACATAAAACATAATTTTCCTGCTCTGTCTCTCCTGTCAAACCAGTTCATTAGAGGGAAGAAACACATGGTGAGAAACAGATTCTCACCGAAATAGTGAGGCCTATTATTGAAAATACTAGTAATTTTTTTTTCTTTTCCTACCAATTCAATCAAAATATTGATAGAAACAAATATTTAATATTTTGATAGAAAGTTTTTATAAAAAAAATAATAACTTTTTAGTAGTGCTGTAAAATAACTCATGAATTGCAGTATAAGTAATTTGAGAACTATTAATATGGGGATTAAAAATCATACATAGTATTATTTTCAACTAATATTAATTAAACTAGACGACCCTCTACATTATATAGTAACACCAAAGAGTGAAAATAAAGGTAACACAAAAGACAAAGTAGATAGACACCACCAAAAAATGGCCAGCACCGAAAGTGCAACCTAATTGGTGGAGAGCTCACAGCCTGCATGATATGCATGCCGATTGAGACTCCTAATTGGTTGAATAATTCTATCGTACGCTATTTGTCGTACAATATAATTAAGATTGTCACTCTGCATATATAGTGCAGGCTTTAGTAAAATCACCTTATTTAATATTTTTATTTACTTGATGTTGATGGAGTTGGTTTCATCTTCTTCTGGCTGCGGTTTCTCTCTGTGCATTGAAGTAGACAGCGGCAACAGGGGGAACCCAATCCATTCTCTGCCACAACCTTCAGTGTTGAAATGGTCCCTTGTTGCTGCTGGTTTCACTGTTTGCCTTCCTCTATTTTGCTTATACAAAAGGAACTTTATATCGGTGCAGAATTCCCTGCCGGCTTTGGACTCTCAACTGGCTCACTATCTCTTTTCCTGTATAATTTGAATTTCAACATGTCAGATTCAACCATTCAACGAGCTACCATGCATCATAATCATGACTCAATTTTGCTTACAAAGAGGCATCAGTGACCAAGTTATCTGTAACAATCCTGAAAATACCCACAAAAAATATTAAAATTCGAAATCCCATTAACGTGAATTTCACGCCCATGATGATATACAAATAGTACAGATAATGTTAGATTACTTCCTACTTCACGTACTCTCTCCCTTTTAATTTTGTTTATTTGATTTTAATTTGACACATAATTTAATAAAATTAAAAATTTTAAATTTTGTAATCTTAAATTAAAGATACGTAGAAAGTATCAAAATGCTCTTTAATTTTGTAGCCTTAAACATGTCATTTGGAAGTTCAAATTAAAGAAGTACATTTCAAAAGAAAAAAGAAAAAGTATTTTTATTAAACAACTAAAGAAAAAATTAAAACAAAAAAATTAAAATAGAGGAAATATTTTCCTCCATTTCATTATGTGATGTAATTTAATTTGACATAAAATTTAAGATACTCCATCTATCTCTATTTAAGTATTTTCCTTTTCTCTTTGTTTATCCAAAAAGAGTTCCTCTTGCTATATTTAATAAAGATAATGGTTAAAACACATTTAAGTATTATGTTTTACAGGATTTTCTACTTGAACAATCATGTGTTCATTTTTCCTACCTAAACTATTACCAATTATTTATAAAAACACACCTCAACTATTGGTTGTTCCATTTTCCTACTTGAAATATGGTGATATTTCAAGTAAGAAAAGAAACAACCTCTCTAAGTTAATTAATATGGCAATGTTTTGATAAATAATTGATAATAATTCAGACTCATGTGAATACATAATTAGTTGTGTTTTTCATTACTAACTCTATTTAATAAGTTTTTCAGTTCCAACATTCTACGTAATAAATTTAAGATTATCAGATTTAAGACTACGTGTATATGTAATTTAACAACAACAACAATATATCTCTGGTGTAATTCGAGAAGTAGAATCTAAATATATTTTTAGATAACTGTGTAATTATAATTACTTTTGTTAGAAATAAAAACTAAATTTTAATATTAAATTATTTTCTCTTCTTTGAAAAAAAGTCACATCAATTTGAGACAGAAAAGTAATATAATTACCAGTGGAGGTGTTCCCTCATGTAAGGGTCACTCGGACCTGGAGCATCTGGGTCGGTCATTATCTTTTTTCCAAAGAAAACAAAGACAACAATATAATTAGAAATTTGAAGTTTATAAAATGGAAAAATAGACATAATCTGAAAATCAGATCGAGTAAAAATGAATAAATTATCTTTTAATTTTTTAAATTAAATAAATAAAAATAAATATATATTTTTAACATAACAGAAAATAAGAATAGATATTAGGTAGGGCATAGAGTGTGTGTAAGCTGATCTCATGTCTTCTCCACCAATCTCCACACGAGGTTTGGCAGCAACGACAGGAGGCATGAGCTCATGCCCATTAAACACTTGCTTGCTAATTCCATTGTAGTAATATATCACATTCATTTTTTTTTTTCACACACTTGGGCTGAAACTGTCTACTATTACTCAATCACTCTTGCAACAACAAGTGGTTCAACATCCCTACAAGACATTGATGATCCTTTTATTTTTGATAACTAATTATTGTGTACTTTTTTAGTTTATGCTATGCTTTAGAAATATGCCAAAACAGTTTTGGAAGAATATTACTTGCGCGGAGGACTATATATAGGACACCTGAGCAAACAGTGGATGCAAGGAATCAGATTCATCTGAATCAAATACTTTTATTTAGACGTTAAAATTATGACATATATTAATTAAAATATATGAACACATGATAAAATATTTTTTATTGAACCTTTTGATAGAAAAAATTTGTGTGTATCTATTAGTGGGTTAATAAGTGAAACACATAAACAATTTCACCACCTTTGAGTATACACATGAATCTCAATTGGAACACAACTGAGATTTTACAGCTTATTAATGACAGGAAATTTTATATCAAATGAGATGACATATTTAAATTGGTTAATTTATCTACGTACCTTGTAGCCAGAAAGTATGCATAAATTTTTTAAGGTTTTCGAATTGAAAGTATCTAACAGTAACACTTTGTCATGTATACTGATGCCTAAGTGAAATAAATCATAAATGTCTATTTATTGACAAACTTAAAAGTTATTATATATTCGCCAATATAAATTTATGTATAAAAATCTACAAATAAAATTACAATAAATATTAAATATGAATTAACAACTTTTCCGGCTTGAGAAACTTTAAAATTAAACTCACAAATTTAAATCCTAATATCTACTGCTACCTAGCATTATAGGGAGAAAGCAAGGACAGGGTTGTTAAGTTTAAAGATTCGGCGGGGAACAATTTAAAGTGTCACAAATTAAAGGTTGTCTACATATGGAAAAATACGAATGTTCGTAACAAGAAATTTCTAACACTAGCAATTCATGACGGAAAGAGAAATCACTAGAGACAGCGGTAGAGAGTGGGAATAGGCTTTATTTTGTATGCTTCTTTATTTTCAATTTTCCTAGATAGCTCAACTGATTGTCTGTACGAAATTTATTATTGATCTTATATTTTCTTTTCATTTCATTTTTTTCTACTCTTGTATATATAAAAAAAGGCCCTCTAGGAAAGTTAATATCGTATACCATTATTAAAATATTATTTTTAAATTTAAACATTGAATGATTAAAACTATTTATATAATGTTATATAAAAAAAATAAAAAAAATAAAAAAAATAAAAAAAATAAAAAAAATAAAAAAAATAAAAAAAATAAAAAAAATAAAAAATTTTTAATTTAATGATTTTATAAAAAACTATTTGTTTATATGATTTTATAAAAAACTATTTGTTTGATGAAGCACGCTAAAAAAAATATTAGAAATAGAGGTTTTTTTCACAACAAATCAATGAAAATTTTGTGTAATAAAACATGATTTATCTTTCATTTTTCACCAAACCAGTTCACCAGAAAAATGCATGGTGGAAAACAGATTCTCACTGAAATAGTGGAAAGCTTCATATTTTTTCCATGTGAATCTACTACTATTTTTTTCTTTTCCCACCGATTCAATCAAAATATCAGTGAGAATAGTCACTTAACTTTTTTCAGTGAAAATTTTCAATAAAAAAATAGTAATTTTTTTAGTAGTGAAAATACTGATGGTGGCAATTGGTGGCAATTATCGTCGACGGTTATGAATGGCAACGAGCTGTGCAGGTGGTTGTTAGTAGTGATTGGTGCGGAAGGATAATGATGAAGGTTAGTAGTAGAGGCTGCAGTGAAGGTGATTGACAATGGTAGTAATTGCAGTCAGGAGTGAGGCTGTGGCGTGCAATGTTGATGGAGATGATTGATTGACGATAATGGTGATTGTTGATGGTGTCGTAGTAAAAGTTGGTTTGATCAAGGTGGTTGTGTAGTAATCATCTTTGACTCTTTGGTGAAGGTGGTTGATGACAGTGGTTCTGTAGAGCGCCCAAATCAGTGAAAACATTCCTAATCCCTCCAAATAAGTTCTTTGTTAATTCCTTCAAACAAATATTGTATCTGAAAATATTTTTGAGTTGTATCTAGTAATTTAATATCTTTTAAGTTGTAGCTAGATTGTATCTGAAATGTTTATGATTTGTATCTAGGATAGGGATATAAATTTATGGTGGGATGATTTTTCTGGTAGTGATACATGGTATTTCATAAAATATAAGTGATACACTGATACATGCATGATGTATATATTCAAAAAATTTGAAAATACACTAATACATAATACAAAGCGACTTGTGCTGAAATTAATGTATCCAACAAATTTGAGAAATTGTGATACAACTAGGTTGAGCAAACAGATATAATGCATCCAGCAAAATTGATAGAACAAATACAACAAGAAGATACAGTGAAATTGATAGAACAAATACAATGAATTGGAGCGATAGATACAACGAAATTGAGCGAAACAGATACTACAAATTTGAGCAAACAGATACAACGAATTTGAGGGACATATACGACGAATTTGAGGGACACATACGACGAATTTGAGTGATCATATACAACTCCAAAATAATTGATATAATTTTTTTTTTCTGTTTTTATGAAATTTACTACTTTGACATATTCAATTTGGATTTTTCGGAGCCTAAATTCGGTCATATCTTATACTGTATTATTTATTAACTTAAAATGCAGGCATAAAACTTCTGATGCCTTTAGTCCATTGGGTTATTAGAATGAGGAATACTACTTTTTGAATTTGAAAACAATATTTTTGACAAATGGGAATTTTTGTTTAGACAAATGGGAATTCAACTTTTGAGTTATGAGGTTCTTGTGTTGTGTAGAAATGAGAAATGGAAAAGTACAATTTTTATGTTACCTCAGCACGGATGCTTTGTTAAATTTGGTAATGATAAGGCATCTTAGACAATTTTTTGGCCCAATTTGCTAGCTATTATCTAGGTATGTGGTTGTAAAGCATGTCCTTAATTATACTTTGCCTACTCTAATGAAACATGAAACACAATTTTGTAACTGTTTAATTAGTATTCTTGATTTGACATCACTTCTTGAATATTTCTTTTTGTCCTAATTAATAATTCTTCCGAAATAATTGTTACTTTAAAATTTAAGATTATAGTTGACAATTATTTTCAACTATATCCTTAATATTAGATAAATAATTCTTTTTAATATTGTTTTATATATACATACATATATATACATATACATACACACACACACTCTAATAAATAAGGATAACTTAGTAAACAATACCATATATTTATTATTTTCTTAATAGATGTAAAAAGAACTAAAACAACAGTTAAAATAGAAGGGAGTATTGTGTTAATTCGATAGCCATGTCTTAGCATGACAAATGAGTTTTTATTTTTTGGAACCTCTTGGATGCGCACTAAGTAAACATGCTTACATGCAAATCATACTGGAGATGTAAATTGCACAAAGCAATCTTGGTGCGATGAACTCAATTTGAAAAACGTTAGCAGAGAAAAATGATTCCTAACTTTTCTTATGAAATATCACTTGTTGCACTAATTCAACCAGCCTCAGAGGTCATGATAGCAGATTAATTTATAATAATTGAACAACCTAGTAATATTTCTCATAAAGTGATGTGTAAAATAAATTTATTAGCTCTCTATTTATAGAAGAACATAAACTGCTTACAAAACTATTTACAAGCTACTTCTAGAAACTACTTACAAGCTGATTCTTAAGCTACTTGTAAGCTACTTCAGGTAGCTACTTGTAAGCTTCTCTAGGAAGCTGGTTGCTGAGCTATTTGTAAGCTGCTTGTAAGCTTCTTCAAGAAGTTGTGGGGGTAATATATGGACATCCACAATTCAGTGTATTCATCACACTCCCTCTTCAATATTCATTAATAGCATATCTTGTTAAAATCTTACTAGAAAAAATTCTGTGAAAAAAATATTTTAGTGAATGAAAAAGAGAACACATGTCTAGAAATGTGCATTGTCAGTTGTCTCATTAAAAATCTTATCAGAAAAATTAAATGGGACAAAACATTGGTTAAAAAAGAAAGAGCGCAACCCGTATTTTACTTCCCTGATTAAAGCATCACATAATTCTTGAAGAAGATAATTTCTAATCTTGTATACCAACTTATCATATGTCGAGGTTGACAGTGGCTTTGTGATAAAATCTGTCAAATTATCATTTGACGAATTGATTGATCATTTATATCTCCATTCTTTTTATAGAGTTACATCATCTTCATATATATTATTGAAATCACAATCAAGTACATTCCTGGCTTGCTTTATGAACTGCTATTATTTTTGCATGATTTAACTAGCATGTAGAATAACATAGTATGAGAATAATCCTACATGGGAATAGATAACATGTCTGGATCGAATATTATGTTGTCAGATGCATGCCGTATATACCAAAAAAAACTTGATATGATTTGTTAGGATAAACATATTCATATCAGGGCTTTCATCTGCAATATAAAATTGATCTTATTTCAATATTGTCATCTTGGGTGTGCACTAAGTAAACCCTCTCATATGCAAGAACTTGCAAATTATATAAGAGATGTAAATTGCACTAAGCAAGTTCGGTGCGATGAGCTCAATTTGAAAAACATTAGCAGAGAAAATTGATTCCCAAATTTCCTTATAAAATATCACTTGTTGCACTAATTCAATCAGCCTCAGAGGCCAGAATAACAAATTAATCTGTAATAAATGAACAACCTAGTAATATTTCTCATATAGTAAGCTTTTCCTATATTCTTGATCCCCCACTTGTAATTCTCAGTTATTTAATTTTTTGCTTTATTTTTCATAGCTTATCAAATCAGAAATAATTAAAATCTTATATATTATGAAATAAAATAAAATAACAATAAGAGATGGAGCAAAAAAATAGGGAAGAAGAGATTTTATTTCTCTAGAAAGTGACGTGCAAAATAAATTGAATTAGCTCTCTATTTATAGAAGAACATAAACTACTGCAAACTTCTTACAAAACTACTTGCAAGCTACTTTTAGAAGCTACTTACAGGCTGGTTCGTAAGCTACTTTAGATAGCTACTTGTAAGCTTTTCTAGGATGCTGGTTGCTGAGCTATTTGTAAGCTACTTGTAAGCTTCTTTAAGAAGTTGTGGGAGTAATATATGGACATCTACAATTCAGTGCATTCATCACATTCTCCTCCCTCGATATTCGTTAATAGCATATCTCGCTAAAATCTTATTAGAGAAAATTCTATGAAAAAATATTTCAGTGAATGAAAAAGAGTACACATATCTAGAAATGCGTATTGTCAGTTGGCTCATTAAAAATCTTATCAGAAAAATTAAATGAGAAAGGATATTGGTTAAAAAAAAGAGTATAACACGTATTTTACTTCCCTAATTAAATCATCACATAATTCTTGAAGATGATAATTTCCAATCTTGTATACCAGCTTATCATATGTTGAGGTTGACAGTGGCTTTGTGATAAGATATGCCAAATTATCATTTTGATGAATTGGTTGATCATTTATATCTTCATTCTTTTAATAGAGTTACATCGTTTTCATATATATTATTGGAATCACAGCCAAGTATAGTCCTGACTTTCTTTACGAACTGCTATTATTTTTGCATGATTTAACTAGCATGTAGAATAACATGGTATGCAAATACTCCTATATGGGAATAGATAACATGTCTGGATTGAATATTATGTTGATCAGATGCATGTCGTATATACCAAAAATAAAACTTGATATGATTTGTTAGGATAAATATATTTATATCAACGCTTTCATTTGCAATATAAAATTGATCTTATTTACATATTTTCATGTAGGAGTAAAATTATATCATATTCATATTATAACAAGATATATAAATGCATTAATTGCACAAAGATAAAGTACTTCAGGACCAATCCAATTTTCTCATTTCAATTTCTTCAACAGATAATCTACTGCTTTTAGAAACTCTTCAAGAGTTCCAATAATATTCAAGTCATCAATTTTCACAGTAATGTGACGAATTCTGATCTTCATAAAGACTAAAGGGTAATCAACAATATTTTTATACCCTACGTCAATGAATATTTATTAAGGTGAAAATAGTATATCAATCTTGATTAATTTAATCTATATAAATTATAAATAAGTTTTTCCAAAAACATGCATATGCTTCATGTATTTTGAATCCTTCAAAAAATTTCATATAAATTTTGTCAAGTGACAACGTCTATTAATATTTAGATGCATGACATCTTTTAATGTCTAGACTCCAGGTCTAATAAGCTTTAGGCTTACTTATGTGCCGTGAAATTACAAGGGTATAAAAATATGATATAGGCCTAAAAACATATAGATAATCATGCTAATCATCTAATAATACGATAAAAACACTTACCCCATGTTTGTAGTCATTTTTAGTACATAGATTTGAGCTATCCCGAGCTCCAAAATCTCAAAAATAGTGAAATAACTTCAAAACTCTAATTGCACTCATTTATATACCTGAAGTAAAATTAATCACGATTGCAGTGCTGTGACCGTGATGCAATCATGTCAAACGCAAAATCCATCCTTCAGCGTGATCATGTGCCCGCAACACAATAACACTGACCAGTCTATCCTTGATTGAATGAGATTGCACCTCCTTAGAGAAGGACTTAGGAGACCACTTTTTATCAGCCTGGGCTATCATTTTGGATTAAGCTAACTGTAGATGTTATTTGAGCAGTCTAAGGATATTTTCCCTGGCTTGTAAGCTCCTATCCATTTCCATTACCATAAAGTTGTGAATCATATAAGTGAGATGAGTAAGTGGTGTCTGGACATAAACTACCTTAAAGGGAGTCATGTTGATGGAAGATCGGTAGGTAGAATTGTACCACCACTTAGCAAAAGGTAACTATTACGCCCGCTTCTTAGTTATAATACTACACATGCATCTAAGGTAACACTCCAAGAATTTATTCACATCTTCTATTTGACCATCTTAATAAAAGTGGTAGGCTAAGAAATGATGAAGTTTTACACCTTGAACATCAAATAAGGCTTGCCAAAATCTGCTAAAAAAGATGACATCCTTATCAATCACTATGGTCTGAGGTAACCCATGTTACTTTTAGATGTTATCTAGGAACAACTAAGCCATCATTAGGACAGTATAATGATATACTACATTAATGAAGTGAGCATATTTGATTAACCTGTCAACTACAACTAAAATGACAGATCCGTAGTGAGTCTTGGGCAGACATTTAATAAACTCAATATTAATGACTTGTCAAATATTCTCAAGTAGCGGGAAAGGTTGAAGTAACCTAGGATAACTCAAATTTTCACCCTTACACTTCTGGAAGACTTAACATTTCCTTACATACTGGTAGACATCCTCCCTCAACTTCTTCCAGTAGTAAAATTGCTCACCATGTACAAACTAGCAACCATTCCTGAGTGAACCCTAAGGGCACTGTCATGTAAGTACTACAATATCTCTTATTTTAGGGTTGGATTTATTCCCACTACAATCTTTCCTTTCCTATAAATAACACCATTCTTGAGCATATATAAGGTCCTAGCTAAGGAATCAGTTGTGAGCTTATTAGTAAGTTGCACTAATTAGGGTTGGATTTATTCCCACTACAATCCTCCCTTTTCTATAAATAACACCATTCTTGAGCATGTACAAGATACTAGCTAAGGAATCAGTTGTGAGCTTACTAGTGAGTTGCACTAATTAGCATCTCCTTCATAGGATGTCTTAATTTTTTGAATAGAAAATCAGAAGGTATAGTGGGCAATGTGTGAAATAGGGGCACCTGGAGTTAGACATATGGAAAGGGCATCAACTACTAAATTCTCATTTCCCTTCTTGTAGATAATAGTATAATCATGCCCCATCAATTTGGCCAACCATTTTTGTTAACTAAGTAAATACCCTTTGCTCTAAAAGATATTTGAGGGGTTAGTGATTAGTTTTGATAGTGAAGTGCCTCTCAATCAAATAAGGTCTTTATTTGGTCACAATGACCGCTAGAGATAATATTTCTTTATCATACACTAAAAGCGATAAGTGTTTGAAATCTAGAGCCTTGCTCATGTAAGCTAAAAGGTGGCCAGACTGCATTGAAACAATCTCTATCCTATGTCCACAAACATTAGTCTCAATAACAAACTCCTATGAAAAGTCAGGTAATGCCAAGACAAGTATGGTTCTCATTGCTACTTTGATATTTTCAATATTGTGGAAGCTAATTGGGACCACTTAAACTTGTCTTTCTTGAGAAGTTCTGTCATAGTCCTAGCAATTTATCCATACTCTTAACAAATCTCCTGTAGTATCTTGTCAGCCCCCAAAAAAACCCTGAGTGTTTTTACAATGGTGAGAGTAGGCCATTCTATCATTACCTTCATCTTTCTAGGGTCAGCATGAAAACCTTGCTAACTGACAATATGACCAAGATAATCAACTTCTGTCTTCCCAAAAGAGCAATTACTCAGCTTAACAAACAGACTGTGTTCTTTCAATGCCTTAAAGGTTAGTTCTAAATGTTTCAAATGATCCTCCCAAGAAGAGCTCTTGATCAAGATATCATCAAAGAATACAAGTAAAAATTTCCTCAAGAAGGGATGGAGTATTATGCTCATCAAGCTCTGAAATGTTGAAGGAGAATTATTTAGAATAAATGGCATTACCACGAACTCATAATGACTATTATGAGTCCTAAAAACTGTCTCCTAAATCTCCTTCTCAACCATTCTAATTTGGTAATAACCAGACTTCAAATCCAATTTAGAGAAGAGTTTTAACCCTCCAGCTCATCCAAAAGATCTTCTATCACAGTATAGAAAACTTGTCCTTTATATTGCAATTATTTGACTTCCTATAATCAATACAAAGTTTTCATGTACCATCTTTATTCTTAACCATAATAATAGGAGAAGAAAATGGACTTACACGAGGTCACATTGCCCCTGATTCCAGCATATCAGAAACCATCTTTTCAATCTCATCCTTTTGATGGCTGCATACTTGTATGCTCTCACATTTACGGGAGAAGTGTCCTTCTTCAATATAATCCAATGGTTATGAGCCTTATGGGGTGGCAGAGTTTTAGGGATCTCAAATAGTAAAGCATACTGTTTTAGGATATGTTGCATTTTAGTTGGAATATTCTCTTCTTGTCCCTTTATTAACACGTTGATCTCCCTAGTAGAATGAACAATGTTATTGGCATCATATTGATCTGGCTAGTTTTACTCAATATTTTCTGTATTCTAGCATCAACTATAATTTTGAAAGTTTTAGGTTTCCTTCCCCTCAATTAAATCTTTTTGTTGCCTATCTGGAATTCCATTTTGAGTTGACAAACATTCTATCTTATGTCTCCTAATGTAATTAACCATTGTATTTTCGATACTACATCAACACCCACCCAAAGGAATCACCAACATGTCAGCTTTAAAATCTACCCATTGCATCTTCTAGTGCGCCCATCTACTCATCATAGAACTATAGACCTTATTACCATCTGCTACAGAAAATGCAAAGAAAGATATGGTTTCCAACTTACATCCCATCTTCTTGGTTGTGGCCAAGTCCATAAAGTTGTGAGTTGAGCCACAATCAATGAGAACATGTACCATTTTTTCTTGCACTACCCCGTTTGCCCTCATGGTCTTATAGTAACTAGTTCCATCAAAGGTATGGACTGACACCTAAGCTTTACAAAGAGAGACCTCAGAGTCCTCATTCTCATGTGCTACTTGTGTTGCCTCACCTATTAGCTCTTCTTCCTGATCTTCTTCCAAAATAAACAATTGTTTTCCTCCTGTTGCATTGATGATTGGAAGTATAATATTCATCACACCCAGTAACATATTCCCTAGGACCTTTGCTCATATATTTAAGCAACAAAAAACCTCTTTGGTTTTGGAATTGGTGGCTTATTTAAGAATTTAGAATTCTTATTCCCATCCCCAAATTTGTTACTATCCCTTTGACTATTATTCCCCTTCTTGACTGAATTACTCCAAGAATTAAAAGGAGTAGGAAGTAATGCCCCTGAATTCATTACTAATGCCTACGTATGTCCATGTTGTAACTTCAAAGATTCCTCCGCTAGCTTAGCATGGTTGTACGCCTTCATCAGAGTTCTAGGTGTCAACATCCTCGCATGTACCTCAACTTTTGGCTTCAAATTTGCCTATAATAGATTATTCCACAATCGCTTCCACCTAGTTCAACAACTCATCAAAGTTGTTCAAAAACTCTTGGACACTCCTCACTTGCTTGAGTGCAACCAATTCTGTGAATGATTTACATGTTCAATATTCTCAAAGATGAGATACATAACCCTGACATAATCATTCCAGATAGGAACTCTTCCTAATCGAGCCTTCATGTATGATTGATCCATTAGATTATTGTTGTTTGAATCTTTTTTCCTCTGGCGTGGCCATATAATTGAAATATTGTTCCTCCTTATACAACCACCCTTTGATATTTTCCTCATAGAATCTACAAAATTCCACCCTCTCTGTTAACACTCATGAGGTGGGTTAGGGTTCACATGCTTTCCTTGTTCCTAGTTGACCCTATTTTCTACAGGATTTTCCATTATCAGCTCCATCGGGCCTCCACGACCGCCTTAATTATTCATCATCGTCATAAAAAATGTTTGATTTCTCCCAACACACCAGCTTGTGTGTGCACCTGTTCATGCAATTCATCTACTTTCCGCCTGATTTTCCCATTTTTGGAGTTCACTGTCGTTGTCTCTAGCATCTTCTAGGTCCAAGAATTAGCTGCTCTTGTGCAATTATGCTTCTAAGAGAGAGAAGGAAGTAATAGTATATTGAATGAATAATCATGTACATCATAACTATACTTATACACAGTAGAATAGAGGTGCTAGACATCAAATACAATGCATACATAGAGTAGCAGATTTCAACTATAATCCATGTGTCCTAGTCTACTTCTACTACTATTATCTATCCAACTATGTGTGTGTGTGTTTTAGTTATTATTGTAACACTTCCCCTCAAGCTAGTAAGGAGATGGACAACATACTCCTAGCTTTCTTCAAACCCTAGCAAAATCCTACTTTGTCGATGTTTTGGTATGAATATCAACCAATTAATTCTTTGATCTCACAAACTATGTCACAAGTTGTCCTCTTGCCACCTTCTCCCTAATAAAATGATAATCTATTTTCACATGTTTAGTTCTAGCATGCAGAACAGGATTAACAGTCATATACAAATGCACTGATATTATCACAAAATAGTATTGGTGTCATCTTCATACACACCAATGTCTCTCAAAATGTAGGTGATCTAAGTGAATATAGTTGTTGAAGCTAATACTCTGTACTCTGCCTCAACAATTGATTTGGACACTGCATGTTGTTTCTTGAAGTCCAAGATATGCAACTTGCCCCCAAGTATACTGAATAACCTGTTGTTGATCTTTTTGTTGTTACACATCCTTCCCAATTTGAATATGAGAATCCACATAACCTGAGAGCTGATCTTGCTAATATCCTCAGACTAAACTGAAATGTTCCTTTTACATATCTGAGAATCCTCTTCACAGCTTGAAGATGTTCACAGTTTGGAGCTTGCATAAACTAACTAACCAAATTTACTACATGTGATATATCAGGCCCAGTCAGTGTGAGGTATTGAAAGCTTCCCACAATGCTTCTATATAGTGATACATCAATTTTACCTCCTGCTCCTTGCTGTAATCCATGTTTCTATGCCAATGGTGTACTAGCAGATTTGGTCAGTACCATATCTGTCTTTTATAATAATTTTGTTGCATACTTCCCTTGACTCAAATGTATACCTTCCTTAAAGTGCTTGACTTCAACTCCTAAAAAGAAGTGCAGTGATCCAAGATCTTTCATAGCAAACTCATCTGCCAAGCCTGCGATTGTACCTTTGATCAGTTCACTTGAGCTTCCAGTAATTATTATATCATCTACATACAACAGAAGTAAGATAGTCCCTCGTTTGTATTGTAGTATGAACAAGGCGGAATCTGCTTTACTGTATTTGAAGCCAAGATGAAGTAGATAGGTACTAAACCTGTCAAACCATGCCTTAGATGTCTGTTTAAGACCATGCAGTGCCTTATTGAGCAGATAGACATGGTTTGGATACTTGTGATTAAAAAAGCCAGGTTGTTGACTCATGTGTGTCTCTTCTTGAATATGTCCATGCAGAAAAGCATTCTTCATATCTAGTTGTCTGATAGGGCAATGCAGACTAACAGGAACTGATAGGATCACTTATAGTTGTAGCCTTTATTACTGGACTGAAGGTTTCTTCAAAGTCAATGCCCTCAAGTTTTGAGTATCTCCTTGCAACTAATCTAGCTTTATATCTATCTATGGTGTCATCAGACTTCTTATTTGTTTTGAATACCCATTTTGAGCCCACTATATTCATATCCTTGGTTCTAGGTATAAGAATTCAAGTCTGATTTTTATGTAATGCATCAATTTCTTCTTTCATTGTTGCATACCAGTGTGGAGTAGTCAATGCTTGACTTGCTTTTTTGGGCTCCATGCTTGAATATTCTACTGTCAATGAGATATGAGATATAGGCAGCTTCTTTGACTTCTACTTTGTCACCATATGATGGCTCCCTACATCTTCCTTTTTTTCTGTATCTTTACTCACCCTTGAGGAAGGTATTGCACTGTTATTGTGGTTAGTGAGGAACCACTTTGACAAGTCAACCTGTAATTGTATTTCTTGTGGATCATGCACTGTTACTGACTCACTTGTTAGCTGACTATTTCCTAATTCTTCCACAACTTGCACATCATTTCTTACACTATGATCTTCCTCAAAACTTTCATGTTCTGAATCTGAATTACTTAGATCAAGTTGTTCAGACTCAGAGTCAGATGGCCGGTGATGCTCATCAATTTCTATATGTGTGGCTTAGTCCATGAATGGAGTAGTAATTGGAGTAGTAGCAGTAGTAACTGGAGCAGTAGCAGCTTGATCTTTTGGAGACACTTCCCCTAAGATCATAATATTATTCAAGTCAGCAGTTGATTGTTGTTCACCGGTAGGTGCTTCCTACATGTTAGAAAAGAATTCAAGGAAAGTAGCAAGATGAGGTGAAGATATGTTATTGCTAGGCTGATTTTCTTGAACATAAGACAAATTATATTCATCAAAGATGACATGCCCAGACACGTATACTCTCCTGGTTTGTGGATGATATCATATGTATCCTTTGTGCAGACTGCTATATCCAATGAACACACAAGGATATGTCTGAGGTGAGAATTTGTTCTGCCCCTTGATATACGGATAATATCTATACCCAAAGACCTTAAGGCTATTGTAATCTGGAGAAGCACCATGCAATTTCACAAATGGAATTTCATTCTGGGGCACTGATGATGGCATTCTATTTATTTAAAACACAACAGTTAGAAATGCTTCCACCCATATGAATTGAGGTAGCTTAGCATAAAATAGTAGTGTTAATCCAGTTTTCACTATATGTCTATATTTTCTTTCAGATATGCCATTTTGCCAGGAATATATAGGCAAGATATATGTCTAATAATCCCACAATTTTCCAAATGTTAGATAAACTCAGTTCCAATGAATTCACCACCACCATCACACTGAAAGATTTTAATAGTACTTGAAAACTGTTTTGCCACCATATTCTGAAACTTCATGAACACCTTATAAATTCAGATTTTCTCCTTAAAAGTATACAACCAAGTATACCTTATATGATCATCTACAAAGATAAGATAGTACTTCATATGTTGTGAGGATTCAACAGGTGCCGGTCCCCACAGATTACAGTATATCTTTTGCAAAGGAAAATTTTCAATTTTATTTCTTAAATCAAAAAGAAGCTTACAACTTTTCCCTAACTGGCAGCTATTAGAGACAACAAGCATTTTATTCCAACTTCTAACACCCATGAACTTATTTATACTCAATAACTTTAAAGATATTTTTTTGGTAAATAAACAGTTTATTTATACCGAGTGAAAATATTACAAAGCATGACAGGAGCTGACCTCCTATACCTCTCTAGTATCAGACTAATCTAGATTGTCCTGCTTAGAGTACATGAAAGCAGTAACCAATTAACAAGGAGTTAAGGAACACTATTTAAACAATCTAGAATTGTTCTCCATGTCTTCAGATTCTACCCCTTGATGTGTATATGCATTGCAAGTTCTCTACATATCTTCTCAATGTTAATTCTTGCACCTTGGAACCTGCATCCATTCCTCTCCCTCCATATTGAGATGACCAACATTGAAAACACACAATAAGTTATAGCTCCCAAACCTGTTCTCTTTTTATCCATTCAAATTAGTTCCTCCTGCTAGCTTCCTCTAGCTCTATTGAAATCAAGCCAGACAAGCACTTTCTTCCATAGTTGGGCAGTGACAGGACATCCAAAGAACAAATGATCCAGTTTTTTAACACTTGTGTCACAAAAGACACACTGCATTGGTACCACAATACCAAACCTTTATAACTTATCAACAGTAGCCAATCTCCTCCAAGCAGCAAGCCAAAGTATGAATTTGTGCTGAGGGTGTATGTTCTGTTGTAGTGCAATATTTTTCCAGGATACCTTCTAATAAGAAGGAAGAAGCTTCAAGTACATGCCCTTCATTGAGAACTTCCCCTGCTTGACAACTGACCGTAGAAAATCAGAAATAGGTCCTGAACCACCTTGAAGCTAGAGTAGCACCTTCCTTGCCTCCACTACTATCAAGTAGCCGATATTGGGATTGCACAAGTTTTCACAGGTTCACCTTTTATGTAGTATGCATCTAGCTATTTAATCCATTAGCAGTCTTTCTTTTTAGTTACTGACCATAGTAACTTCAATATAGCAGCTTGGTTCAATAGTTGGAGCTTAGTGACATTCTGACCTCCAACTGCCTTTGGACTATAGATTTTCTCCCATGATATCAGCGACTTCCTGGAGTTGTCACCAGTTCCTATCCATAGAAAGGACCTACATAGTGCATAAAACATTTCCATGATTTTTTTAGGGTTCTTTAAAGATTCAAACTAAGGTGTCCTAATCTAAGATGTCAAATGCTTTCTGTCTTCTTCTAGTCTCGGGTTGTTGTTAGAGCTAAGACATTGTTGTCCTCCAATTGATAAAGTCCTCCTGTATTAGATCCCTTGGCCAGTAGTGTCCCTGACTTTTTGTCCTTTACAAGAAAATCAAATTCATTAAATTCAAGCTTTGCAGAATTGTCTTTTACAAGTTTACTAACTGAGAGAAGATTCTTTGTGATCTTAGGTACTACCAGTATATCCTTAATGTTCATTCCTGAACTTTTTATATTACCAATATGTGTAATTTTTAACTATGATCCATTTCCAATAGTTATCTTATCTGTTCCTTTATACATGTGAAGGTCAGAAAGATTATCTGGTGCTTTTGCCATATGGGATGTGGCACCTGAGTCCACATACACTGCATCATTCTCACCTGCAGAGTTTTGAAGATTCATAGAATTCAAGGCATGTGACAAGTTCTCCTCAGCTTGGTAGGAATGGTCCAACCTATAAAAATACTTCAAGACAATGTGGTTATTTCTTCCACATATTTGACATGCTTCACTCACACCTTTTGTTTTCTCATAGTTAGAGGAAGTCTGTGCACTTTGAGAGGTGGTAGTGTTTGTCTATCTTGCAAGTCTGAAGCCTCTTCCTTTTGAATTGAAATTGGTGTTACCTCTTCTCTAGTTGTAGTTTCCTCTTCCTCTATTCCTCTATGCAACAAAATCCATGTAATGTTTCTGACGAGGAGCATCTTCCTCTTCTTCTCTCATGTCAAAACCCCTAAGAGCATTGGCAAATTGAGTTAGAGTAGGATAAGGTGCTTTCCCTAGAATAACAATTCTGAAGGTTCTATACTTAGAACCTAGCCCTCTAGCAAATTGATAACTTTGCTATATTCATCAACTAGTTTATGTATGACAGCAAGTACATCACATATGCCCTTGAATTCCTTCAAGTACTCATCCAACTTCTTTGTTCCTCATTTAATATTTTGCAACTGTTGCTTAAGTTGAAATTCTTTATCCTTTGTTTCTTATAGATAGGATTCCTCCAAACATTCCCACATATGTTTTGCTATTAATCAGCCTACAATAAGATACATACGCTCCTCTGTCATGGTTCCTGAAATTCAGGTTCTTAACAGGACATCTTGTTCCTCCCACTCACTGTCAGATGCTTTCTCAAGTCCCTCAACTGCTTTTCCAGCATCATATTTTGTTGATGCCTTTTCAGGTTTGTCTTCTAAGATGAATTTGGTTTCTTTCGAGACTTGTATCAACTACATGATTGCTGTCCTTCAGATAAGGTAGTTTGTAGGCTTGAACTTGATAGGACAAGCAGCCATGAGATGATGCAGGGAAGAGGCTGGAAGAGACAAACAAGATGAAGGGATAGATGCCATTGTTTACTGATAGTGCAACGTGGTTTTTAGGTGCGTATATGCTCTGATAGCATGTGCAATTATGCTGCTACGAGAGAGGAGGATGGAATAGTATATTGAATGAATAATCATGTACATCATACCTCTACTTATACACAGTAGAATAGAGGTGTTAGACATCAAATACAATACATATATAGAGTAGTAGACTTCAACTATAATCCATGT
Organism: Datura stramonium; assembly: GCA_018107945.1. NCBI lineage: Eukaryota > Viridiplantae > Streptophyta > Magnoliopsida > Solanales > Solanaceae > Datura > Datura stramonium. The sequence continues at coordinate 14,922 of JACEIK010001725.1, read as the reverse complement.
GTCCTAGTCTACTTCTACTACTATTATCTATCCAATTGTGTGTATGTGTATGTTATTGTCGTAACAGCTCTGATTACCAATATTATGCGGCCAGTTGATAGAGCACCAATGTGACAAACCTAAGGAGTTAATAGAAGAATAACCCCTGAATTGAGTTTGACAAAGAGATTAAATTCGGTGTGTGTGTGAGAGAGAGAGAGAGATTGAATGCCCCTTTACAATTTGATCTGGTTGTATAAAGGCTAATTGCCTGCTAGCAGTGCTAACCATTTCCTAACCACCCTTAACTACTTCTTTACTAATTGAACAGAGTAAAAGACAAACACCTCTTATCCTTGATTTGACATATAACACAGTACTTAATATGATAGAGTCTCGTACTGATAATGTGTTATGAAATAGAATAAAAATACAAGACAACAAGAGATGCATCCAAAGAAATTGGGGGACAAAAAGATATATTTTATTTCTCTTGAAACTAATGTACAAAATAAAACGAAATAGTTTCTTATTTATAGAAGAACAAAAATTGCTCTGTAAGATTTCAGAAGTTGCTTGCAAAGCTACTTCAAGAAGCTGTTGCAGGTTGTTTTGTAAGCTACTTTAAAATGCTATTTGTAAGCTTCTTGAGGAAGCTGTTGCACAACTACTTACAAGCTATTTGTAAGTTACTTGCAAGCTTTTTCAAAAAATTATAAAAATAATAAACAGACATCTACAATTCAATATATTCATAATAAAAGTTTTATATTATCACATAGATAAAGAGACGAAACACTTAAATATCACTCAAAGGGTATAAAGTGACTGATATTTTGGCACTAGCAACACGGCACCAACCATTTGTTGTCAAAACTAGCTAAGTCAAATGACTCTTTCTAATTACATTGTCTTAATACTTCTAATATTCTTCCTCCCCTTTTTCCTTTTTTGGTAAGAAATGAAGAATCATGTAGGACTAAATTCATATGAGAATAATGATTAATTTAGCCAAAGTACGTAGTTGAGAATGATGCAGCGCCGCAGAAGCTGCAGTCCTGCGTCTAGAAAGAGGAATAGTGACCCTTTTACCAGAAACAGCAAACCTATAAAAACGTGTCAAACTTTATTGACTAAAGAGAAGAATTGATAAATTGAGAATAAGAGGCACACGTAGTCTTTTAATATCGGGTTTATTTAAATTCAGCGGTAGAATATAAATTTGTGAGTAAAAATTAATTTAAATTATAAT